>JANHGO010006711.1:0-21009 GCA_024606505.1 Aquila spilogaster
CGCGGGGTGGGGGTGGGCTCGGAGGTGCATCGCGTTGTTGCTGTACCTGAATGGGAGCGGCATCGCTCCGCGCCGTGCGCAGTGAATGGCGTTTCGCGCTCCGTCCTTCTGATAGCTCCCGCCCGGCAAAGCGCGGCATCGCGTAGTGCGGGCTGAGCCCGTCCCACCGAGGTTTGCTGCTTTGGGTTCCTTCTGCGGGTGAAACGCAGCGATGTGCAGAGCGGGGATCTGCTATCCCAGGACACGGGCATCCTCTGAAAGCAGCAGAGGCTCCAGCCTTCGCTCCTCTCTTTTACTCTTCCAGCTGTACCAACACATATTCAGTGGCCAGAGGTGTGCGCGGGGCTGTTACTCAGTGACATATTAGGAGTTCTGTGGGGTAGCAGTGGGTTGGTTGCACCCCAAACCCATCTTTAAGAGGGCTGGAGCACCTCTCTGGTGAGGAAAGGCTGAGGGAGTTGGGCTTGTTCAGCCTGGAGAAGAGAGGATCCAGGGAGACCTCAGTGCGGCATTCCTGTACTTGGGGAGAGCTTATAAACAGGAGGGGGAGCAGCTTTTTTACGCAGTCTGATAGTGATGGGACAAGGGAGAATGGCTTTGAACTACAAGAGGAGGGATCGAGGTCAGATGTTTAGAAGAAATTCTTGACTCAGAGGGCAGTGAGGCCCTGGCACTGCTGCACACCATCCCCGGAGGTGCTCAAGGCCAGGTTGGATGGGCCCTGGGCAGCCTGAGCTGGTGGGGGGCAATCCTGCTTATGGCAGGGGGTTGGAACTGGGCCATCTTTAAGGTCCCCTCCAACCTCAGCTGTTCTTTGATTCTGGGAGTTACTTTCATCCATGCAGGGTGCTGTTTGCTTCCTTCCTACAGTGCAGCTTTGATCTCCATTTTATTCACGCTCCCTTTAAGGGGAGCAGCACACCTCTCTGTTAACCAGCACCACCAAAACAAGCAGTTGTGTTGCTTGATATTTGTTTCCCCAGGTTTCCAGGCCTTTGTTAAGCCATGCTGTGATTCTCTGATTTTATGATTCTATATTAGGAAGCTGGTGACCTCCACACGTGCATGTCCACAATGTAACAGGTAGCTCCATCGCTGCATCTGCGCTCCCAGGCATGTTAAGGGAGCTGTGCTGAAGCTGAAGCCGTCACTCCTCTCCCGGTGATGGGCAGAACTGCATGTACCATTGCTGTTACACACCATTAGCAGCAGCTGCATTTTATTATAAGGCAGGGGGAAGCCAGTTTGGGATCTTAGGGTGTCGCAATCTGTGTGCTTCACAAGTCCTTTAGAGGAGCTGGCTGAAGTTTGGCTGAGTGGGGATTTGCTATCCCAAGACACAGGCATCCTCTGAAAGCAGTAGAGACTCCAGCCTTCGCTCCTCTCTTTTACTCTTCCAGCTATTCAGTATTCAACGTATTCTGTGGCCAGAGGTCTGCGCAGGGCTTTTACTCAAGCTGTGACTGAACTGTTCCTGGCCCAGGAGGGATAAGCAGACAGAAGCTGTGTCAGATGGTTAGCACTGCTCAGCAGAGATTATGATTGATCGCACTCATCTTGACTTAGAGACGAAAAGCTTCCTGCTATCCGTTCCTCATAATGCAGTACAAAATGCAGGGTTTCTGTCCTTTGTGAAGACTGCAGGGTTGATCTGTGAATAATAATTGTACGTTAAGAAGTGAACTGTTTATGTTACCATTGCTTAGCAGCATCCTGATGAGTGACAGCCAGCTCTGAGGAGCTCCACCTTACTGACCACACAAAGCTGGAGCACAGAAGTGGCTCAGATGGTTGGTAAACACGGGTAACCCTTTGCAATTTCTGGTAGGCGAAGCTGCAGCCGTTTTTTCCCATTGCCTGCTCTCTGAAAAAATGAGGTGTCCAACCAGCAAAAATACCATCGTACAACTGCTCAGTGGGTAAGGCTGCTCAGACCACCATATGCTCCTTTCCGGTTGCTTGATCAGTCTGCTTCCACTCATCCAACACTGTTCCTCTTTGCAGTGGATTTAAGACAAGAAATCTGAAGGCTGACCCCAAACAATTGTGAGGAAAAAATGTTTCCATCTGCAACAGCAGCAATTTACCCACGGGTACTGAAGAGAAAAGAAACAAAAAGCTGATTTTTCTTTTGCCACAGCTCCGACTATAAGAAATGAGAACAATGAAGCGCAGAACAAAGATGTTGAACTTCCAAAGAAAACAGCGTTATGTGCAGACAGGCTTGAAGCAGATAAGCTGAGATGATCTGTATCTGAGAAGCTTTGCCCAGCAATGGAAGCCAATCTTTGCTTCTATTTTGAAGCAGCACATCCGTGTCAAAGACAATAGCACAGACTGAGTATTTAGGAAAGCAAAAAAGAAAACCATCCACCAATGAGTACTGCAGTGTTTGAAGAATCATTTGATGTTAGCCACCACATTAACAAGGCATGAAAACTTCAGCAGCAGAAGAGCTGCTTTATGTACCTGCTGAGAGGTGATGACAGCAATAGTTGGCAAAGACAGATCAGACAAAACTACGTACTCCTACTCAGACTATTCTGTTTTTCCACATTTTTTTTCCAAACAAACAAACAAAAAAAAACCTCAACCCCACGGGAGTGCACAGCCTGAACCCAGAGCAGCTCCCGGTTTCTTGTGTAGCCAGGACACTTCCCTGACACTGAATTTGAGCTGATGGAAAACTGCATTGTCACACAGATAACAGGTGACAAAGCTGCCATGTGGAATGTATTTAAAGGTTTTCTTCCACGAGGGGATATGGGCTGGGGTTAGCATATATTGCACCATGATGTCTTCAGGGACAGGCAGGAAAGGTGATCGTTCAAAATCAGGCGGTAGTCCTGCAGTCCCCAGGAAGCTGTGGACGTGCCAGCCCACACAAGAAGGTCCTTGCTGCGGAAATAACTCGCTGGTATTTCAGTGAAGGAGTTCTTACACTTTCATCTCTTGCACTAAATGCAAATTTGCTTCTTATTGCTGTGACATGGTGGTTAGAAGGAGACAGGATACTCCTCCACTCGTTTCTCCACCGCGTTCAGAGAAGCGTGGCTTTTTTGCCTGACCTTCTGTTTGAATTATCACGTCAGCCACAAAACAAAGAACTACTTTATTAGATTGCTTGTCTACCGGATTTTCATAGGGTTCAATGATCCTCGCTATGACTGGGGAGGAAAGATCAGAGCAGCTTTCAAAGTGCATGACAAATACTAAAACTTTGACTAAGAGATCTGACATGCAAAGCCCTTGACGTGTTTCTGCATAAATACAAGCTGGCATCTGGTAGTGATGTTAAAAACAAAACAGACATAATAGCTTGTCAGAGTTCAAATGTCTTCGCCAATACTTCCTAACAGAGCAAGAGCACTGGACACAAATCCTGTTTTTAGACAGCCACAGTGCTGGTTCCAAGATAAACAAGGGAGTTATCCAGCTGATAGTACACTGTTCTGCTTACAAAGAAAGGTATAGGCTAATCTGGAAGAGAAGGCTATCGCAGTCTTGGTGCTTTTCACAGCCACTTATTTATGGTATGCGGATACATCTTGTGCATGTGAATAGTGGAGCTCAACAGCTATTGTATACCTTAGCTACCCAAATAGTGAATCCAAACTATTTGCAAAACGGGAAGGATTTGTAGGATTAAAACCTGGATGTGCTCAATTTTATACATATCCAGTCGTTACAGCTTCCCTGAAAATATGATTTATGAGATTAGTCACTTTACCCGAGATCTTGGCTCATGATGCTCCTCTGATAATGTCTGACAAACCAAGGTAGCGCAAGACCTGGTCTCCAGCCAGTGTTTCTTCTGTAGCTGCCATGTTTCTCTCCCACACTATCAGCGGGGTGACAGGCTGGCAAGAGAAATGTCACTAAACATTTTGCATCACAGCCATGTTAGTGTAAGACACCGACTGAGCACTACATTCAGACGAGTATAAACACGCTGGAAGGTCAGTCCCTACACTGCGTTGTAAGGCTCACAGATGACAGGCTGCTGGAGGCCATCTGGTCCCACCCTGCTCCAGCAGGACCACCCAGAGCTAGTGCTCAGCACCACGTCCAGGCGGCTTCTGAAGATCCCCAGGGAGGAGAGCCCACAGCCTCTCTGATCCCTGTGCCAGCACTCTGGCACCTGCCCAGCACAGAAGTGCTTCCTGATGGTCAGATGGAGCCTCCTGTGCTCCAGTTTGTGCCCTCTGCCTCTTGTCCCGGCTCCGTCCTCTCTGTACCTCCCATCAGGGGTTTACAGATGTGGATGCGATCCCTCTGAGCAGCCACAGCTTTCTTGGCATCTCCTCCCAGCAGAGCTGCCCCAGGCCCTGCAGCACCTCGGTGGCCCTATGTTGGCCTCTCCCCGGTATGTCCAGGTCACTCTTGTAATGGAGACCCAGAATGGAACCCCGTGCTCCAGGTGTGGCCTCAGCAGTGCTGAGCAGAGGGGCAGGATCACCCTCCTGAGCCTGATGCAGCCTGGGACACCATGAGCCTTCTTCCCAAAGGGAAAATCAATTGCTCATTTCATTGCTTTCCAAAATATCCACAACAGAGGAACATAAGAAGCAAAGCCTTACATTTTCATTTTCTAGGGATTTTGAAAGTAGACTTGTTAACTTCTAACATTGCTTATGTGTTACTGTAATAGGAGGTGAAGCCACATTAGCTCCACCGGATTGTGGAAGACCACAATATAATTTGTAATGCAAATCCTCAATTCTGTGAGCATTTGATAAATGCGAGAGATTTATTTGCCTTGCTATGCTCACTGAACTGAATGCATCTCATCACATGTATTTAACGAATGAAATGATGGTTTGTATAAACATTCTCAGGAAATGGGGTTTGTTTTAAACATAATATGAGGCATCACTAAGTTATTATTGAATTCTGTCACATTAATAGCTTAATGCCAATAAATAATTAGATCACAATGGTAAATGACAGGGGTACTAATTCAGGCCAAAGATCCAGCTAGTCCAGGACCCTTTTCCAGCAGTGTCCATAAGCAGATGACAAACTGACACTTCCCCCACCAACTGCTCTTCCAGTTTCCCACTGATTTCATCTCAGGGAATTTCCTGAACCAGACGTGATCTGCCTACTTGGTAACCCTCAACAGGTCGCTCCTCCCCGGGTCCTGCCTACTTTCCCTTATATCTCAGGAAGTCTTTCTGCATCCACAGACTCTGTCATGGAGCTCTGCAGCTCAGATGTGTGCAGTGTGAAGAACCACCACTTCTTTCTCTGTATTTACAATGAAACAAATAAGCGCGTACTGACTTCCTCGCATGTGTTTTTTAAACACGATGGGGTTACCCTGAGTTTCTCACGTGTGTCTCTGATGTTCTCATGACTTGCATACAGATTATTTCCATTGTTTCTACATAGCCCACAACAGCTCCTTCCCAATTTAACAAATGGTTTTAATTCCTTGAAGAATAATTATCACCAGATCAGTTCATCCTGTAGCTCCAGCCTCAGCTCGTTTTTACATTGCTAGCAGCGAAGTGTTCACAGCACACAGAGTCAGCTTTGAAAGACATTAATTAAATAATCATGCAGTCAGTGCATTTTAAACCAGTGGTTTAAGATTGAATGGTTTGTGGAAAATAGTGATTGGGCGTGACAGAACTTGGAGTCTTACCACAAAAATGCAGCTCTGTAGTTCTTCTTGTGTAGCTCTGAACTTATTTTGTGACTCAGAAATCTGAGAGTCATCAGACAGAGTCAGCTCTGTCCATCCAGGGGAACACGCGGACACCATCAGCAATGGGGGATAAGTCCACATTCTCTGTGCTTCCTCTTCCTCTCCCCTCAATCCCCAGCTCATCCTCCAAGGACAGAGGCAGCAGCTTACTCCTCGAGGCAGCTCAGTGCTGCTTTTAACTTTCTGCCCAGCTTCCACGTGATGTACAAGTGACACAAGTGGCTTGAGGTATTCCCGTACCCTAATGTTCGTTCCCGGCAACAGGATGGGTTCAGTGGGGAAGACTGTGAGGAGGATCAGAGAACACAGCAAGAAAAAAGAGATGGTGCACCTAAATCTGCTCTTTAAAAGCACTGTCAGTTCCCTGATCCCGTTCAGAGCGGAGCCCCACAGGCATGTTGGTGCAACCAAAGGAGAGGTGCAGGAGGATGGTGGGAATACTTTGAGCCTGTACCCTGAAGGCTTTGAGGAGGTTTCACATTGCATTCACCCTTGAGTCAAGCTGCAACTTGGAATATTTTTATCAGCAGGGAGCCCTACGTCCTCTGACTTTTAAAAGCCTGAACAGCATAAGCAATGTGCCAGCTGTGCTTTCTGCTAAATGCGGCCCCATCAACACGCTTTCATTCTGTACTCCATTCGCAGTCCGCATGAAGTAGGGACTAAAGGATACAGCGTCTCTGTAAAGTGAATTAATAATCAATTATGCACTTATATGTACTGGCAAAGAATCACACTGCTTTAATTCTAACTTAAATGAGCAGACTGGGAATACACCTTAACTTGTATTGTATCTCCCTGCCCTCCATCTGCCTCATTGCCTCTGCAGGAAGCAGCAGTGAGGCAGAGCAGGGCACAGCCATATCTGCAACACAGATCTGCCACAGACCAAGGGCAAGGGCTGGTGCTGAAACACAGCTCTCAAGCCAAGCGTTGGAGCGTTGGAGAGTTCACGGCTGAAGGCACTGGGCAGGACTTGTCACATATCAAAGCTGACCGTGGGCACAGGCAACTAAAGCCCAAGGAGAGGCAGGGAGGAGGTGGCAGAGCCTGTTGGTGCACTCAGGGCTGTGGCAGTGGCAGCCACCTCCCTTCCCAGCACAGTTCATCCCCACACTTTGAATAGGTTTGGAGTTGGAGAGGCACGTGTTGTGAAACACGCAGGTCTTAGCTGAGTGTGCATCCCATCCCCAGCGTAACAGATTCACCCTGAAGGGGTCAAGGGCAGCCAATTTAGGGTGCAACACTGTGAGATGCTCCCAACAGATTGCATTTCCCAACATTGCATTTCCCAACAGATTGCATTTCCTAACAGATTGCACTTCCTGGGATCAAACCAATGGGGCAGCCATACGCACAGTGTGGAGGTGTCTTTCCATCCCCTTCAAAGACAGTGGCAGTCTCTGCACTTAGGTCATGCTCCTCCTGCCAAGAGCAGACACAGTCATCGGGGTGGCTCAGGGCTGGGTAGACATCCAGTCATGCAGGGCAAGCTCAGAGGCAACAAAATTACGGGATGCCTGATCCAGTGCTACAGCTGCACAGTTCCAGGGCACAGGTGGCTAAAACCCCTTTTTGAGAGGAAAGGAGGAGGTTGTAGAGCTTAGTGGGACACACAACACGCTGCTGAAAGCCTCCTCTGGTTCTTCACATCCTCTTGTCGTGCCCTGTTAACATGTAGGACCAGACACTTCCGCCAGGACCCTCTCAAGCTGGCTGGGATTTAGTGCAGCTGTGAGGGAGCTAGTGACAGCTCTGTGTCCCTTAACACAGAGCCTTGCGCTCTCTGTTCCCTCTCCATTGTAAGTCACAGTAGCTTCAGACTTTCAAGAAGGTGACATCTGCTTAATGCTGGAGAGATGTGGTATTTCCTGGGAGCTGGCAGGACAACCAGCCTAGTATAAATGTTATGACAGTTCTTCCTGCAAAAAGCCATTGCTCCCACTCCTCCTCAGGTGATGCTGTGGCATCTAAAAAGCATTAACAGGAGCAACTTTAAAAACCTGGGCAATTTTTTGGCCTAGTTGGCAACAGCTATACCTGTAAATAAAGAAGGTCAGGCTTCTCTGACCTGAGGGCATATCGCACGTCACCGCTCCTATTTATATCGCTGAACTCTGCTCCCAGTCCTTCCCCCCAGGACGAGGTGGTTCCTTCCTCCCCCTCGCCAGAAGGAGCTGCTGGCCCCTGACCTTCTTCCAACGCAGTCAGCAGAAGCCAGAGCCATCTGAGAGCAGCGCTAGCTGAGCAGGATAGACACCCACAGACAAGTGTCCGCACCTGTGTAGTTCTGTGTTAGTTTCCTGGTTTGTATATATCCATCTAGTCCGCTGGGTTAAGAACACGTGATTATTTGCAGGATTTGGCCTTACAACCTTTTTTATTTTCTTCTCTGATTCTCTACTTAAAAAAGAGGGCATTTATTTTAGCTATTATCTATAGAGTGCTGCATTTCTTTGCTCCCCTTTAAATGACAAGTTATCAGACTCTGGAGAGAAATAATTGGGGAAAAACCCACTCACAGACGAGGTCAGACTGAATAATTTCCTCATCCTTTTGGCTCTGAATATCTGAGTATTTGGGTTCTGGCACTTCTGCCTTTTTCTGTGCTTCCTTGCCTGCCTGGTGTCACTCGGTCTGGCTGTGCAGTAGGACTAGCTTTTTCCTTTTGTGCCAGCACGTAGCAACGCATTGCTTAGAGGGAGGCAGTGACCTTGGTTTGCAGGCGTCTCGCTATCCCCTGTGGCACTGTGAGATACCAGATAAAGAGACTCTGTGCTTGATGAGCGCTTCCATCTTTGAGCCAGAAAGGATATTTCAATTTCATAGCCTCTGTTTGTCTGTTAACCCTTCCCCACCTGCTTCCAGGGTACTTTTCTTTCTCCCAGCCTTCAAGAAGCATCAAACTGGAGCTGACTTTTGCCTAATTAGCAGTAGGCAAGCATGCAGTGTTGTATATTCAAAGAACCATTTTCCCCCAAGGACCTCTAGGATTAGCCCTTTAGAGAAACATCTTCCCCACATAAACGCACCCTGGTTGTAGCACAGGCACACTGAACACACAGGAATGGAGAACCGCAACTTAAAAACAAGTATCAAAAGTGGCCTGTTGTAATTATAGGGAGCATTTCAGCCAGCAATTAGAGGCTGCATTGGGTGAACAACACAGCTTTCATTAAGCCCGGGAGCAGAGTGATGTTGCTTTGAGTACAGACCAAGTTAACCTTGGGTTACTCTGGCTGTATCACCCACCTTTAGTGCCATACCCTGCTCTGCTAGGCCAGTGTGTCCCAGCACAGCTACAGAGTGTTGATGGCAGCATTTATGGGGTGAAGAGACTGCCTTCCCTCCAGCTGCATCTCCTTCCAGCCAAGCCCTCACTCCAGCCCAGGTGGTGCCCACAGTTTGTGAGCCATATCCATTTCAGTCCATAAAACTTAAATCCCAATGTGTTCCTCATCAGGAAGATCCCTTCTGCCAGTTGTTCGATTTTTCCCCGCCATTTCAGTGAAATGAGAGGCAGTCTGAAAATTGGACAGCCTATGTCTGGTAAGTAGAGAGAAGAAAAAAGCTCACATAGCTTGTTTTGAGCACTGCGATCGTCTTTGTCAATCTTAGCAAGACTTGTAATATTTTTTAGCGTTCAAAATTCCATACAAATGAGAATATTGGAGAAATCTCAGCTTTCTGTTACAAAGAAATTTGTAAATATTTCCCCATTTTGAGATAGGGAAAGAATGGGAAAACAGAGGAAAAATATGCATCCTTGTAAGTCTAAGAGAACACCAGCCTTCTTTGCTTTAAAAATCTCATTGATTTTAATTCAGTTCTGGGATTATTTGGAGCTGGACTCAGGGGATGAGCATCTGGAGATGATGGTATCACAGATGTGCACTGGGAGCGGTGCTCCAGGAGGAGGTGCCACCCACATAACACCTGTGCTGATGGGAAAAGGAGCACCCTTGCATCAGGTCTACGCAGTGACACCTCTTCCTAAAGGCATGAAAAGAATGCACCTGAGAACTATGCATTGAACAACATGGGTTAAACCATGCACAAATATATTTTCTTGGAACAAAAATCACTTGCGTACAGCAATCATGCTGCTCTCTTGTTCTCATGCAAGTAGCCTGTTACTTTGCATTGATTATTTGCCGTATCTTCTCTGCCAAAAACGACTTGTGCAACCTGAAATCTGAATATGAACAGAGGGTGAAACTTCCAAATCTTGCTTCCCCGTCACTTAAGAGCTCTGCGCAGCCTGAACAAGAGGGCTGCTGCCTGAGCAATGCCCACACATCGTGTGTGTGCTGCAGCAGAAAAATGCTGGCCAAACAGGAGGATACTTTGTGGGTATCGAGCATGGAAGGATGTAGAAAATGGCTGCGTACCCACATTTATACCAATCCCATAGCCCAGGAGCTACTGTGTTTTCCGTGAAATTCAGTGCTGTTGGAGAAGGGCTGGAAGCTGCACGACTGTTGGATGAGTGACTCAGAAGTGGTTTCAATTTTGTTTTCTCAATCTTCCTCCAAGAGCTCCCATTGCATTGCCCCCAGCAACTGATGTCTGTGCTCACAGATATTGTTTGTCCTAGAAACCTGCCTTCTGGAGCAAACTTATCCACCCAAGACACTACAACACTACAGCAGTGCAACGCTCTTGTTATGACTAATCCAGCTCCACTCAATTTTAGAACCTCTGGTATCAACAGTGCCTGTAACAGTCCACAAAACTGCAAACGAGAGGTGAAATTGTTGGGAAAATTATCTGGAAAGTCTGATCAAATGGGGAGAGAAAAAAGGAAAGGAAAATAAGCACAAGCCTCAGCAACAGAAAGCAGGCTGTGCCGCCTGAGCACACTGCTTGCTGTAAAGAATAGGGTGCGGGCACGCTGACTTTTGCAAACACTGCAATTACTGTCTGGCTGCCCTAAATCTTTGCATTCTCTCTGGAGAATTTCTCTGCTGTGTGTGATTTTTCACTGCTCTTCCTACGAGCTTTCTGTTCCCCAGCAGTGTTGCTCACATTATTTTTATGGTTTTTTTCCCCTTCATTTCCCTGTAATGAGGACAACAGAAAAACAGAGTGTAGGGACAGGGTGTAGTGAGTGCACGCGATGGGTCAGCGACAGTTCAGTGGAGCCACTCATCAGGAGGCGCCTCCTGGCAGTGAGTTCATCATCCGGTGGTGGAGACAAGTCTACAGTAGACATAGTCCTTAGTGAAGGAAAATGACTGATGCAGTGCTGTGGCAGAGGGGAGAATAAGAAGCAAATGATGAGAGAGATGGTCCAAGCGAGAGGCAGAGACACATTTTTGCCTCAAGAAATGAATTATTTTTACCTGAGAGTGAGGGGACACAGTTTGCTCCCATTTAGCCTGTCAGCAGAATTCGACTCATCTGCAGCATGGGTGTCAGTGCCAGCAGGGCACACACAGGAAATGTGACCGTGCAGCAGAGATCCAACTAAATCCTCTGTAACGAAGTTTACCAATGATTTTCCTTGGCTCGTGTATTTAACCAGACATGAGTGTTTCCAATTCCTGGGTCAGAAATTACATTCAAAGCCTGTTCCTGCTACGTTGGCAGCTCTGGTTTGGGCAGCTCTGCAGATCTGGCAGCAACACCGAAACTCAATTTTACAGAACGTAGAAGAAACATTTTGTAGCATAGCCACGACCTGAAGCCAAGGCATACAGGTTTCTAGACAAGCTTATAACAGCTAGATGTATAGATTTGTCATGGCTTTCTATGATAAGCAGAACACTAATTAGATAATTTCAAGTTAGACTTTTTTTTGCTCGTAAAGCTTTTTTTTTTTCATACCCCAGCTCTACATTGCTGTTCCTAGGACACATGGATGTGTTTTAAAGAATTCAATGCAACTGCTGGCACAGGTTTAGTTTTAACACATTTTTAGGATATACAAGTAAGATGCTAAGGGTAATAGAGAGGTGATAAGGAAATTAAGTTTTGTAGCCTTAAAGGCACTGAGTCTACGCTGACTGACTTAGATGCTAACTGACAGTAATCGCAGCGTGGCTGGATTTTCTCAAATTCAGTTCCTTAAATTACCATTAATACTTCATTTATTACTGTGACTATAAAAAGCTTAGTTATTCATTACTAGTCTCACAAAGCCAGGCGGTAGCTCCAGATAAATGCTGGACACATTTGAGCACCAGGACTAAATCTAATCGGGTGTAGCAGAATGACACACAACTCATTTCCCACTTGATCCATAATACTCCATCAGAACAGCAATGTTTATCTCTGTGTGACTGGCAGATGACACAAATCCATCAGGATACCTTCACCAAGCTGTAGGTACAGAAAACCTCAGCTCTGCAGTTCAGGTTCATCCTCCTTAACCTCAGGCACTCCCTCGCTGTTCCTGCAGGGGTGCTTCCCTCTCCCTGTGTGGATACTTAAATGAACCAGAGCAGAGGGTACAGGCCAGCAGCTATATATATTCGCATAAAACTGAAGCTGAGTGACAAAGGTTAGTGCCGGGGGAGATTTCTGCCTGTGCTTTTGCTGCAGCTGGAGCTGTGCAGGGAGGTGGAGTTGGCAGCATCCTCCCTGCTCCCATCGTGTGAAATAGCATCCAGTTAATAGTTTTTTCCTCTCTTTCCTCCCAGTGAATATCCCCCAGTTTTAACAAGTTTTATGTACAGAAGCTTGAAGGCTCAATTTTGGAAATCTCTGCGTGGTTTCAGATGCAGTCTCACTGTTTTTGCAGTGCGGGAAGTTTGGCTGTGCCCTGCAAGGGGAGCAGCACGGGAGGCTTTATGGAAGGACTTGAAGCACTGTATTTCTCTTGGTCTTCTTTGGAAAACTGCCCTTGCATCCATATTATAAACTGATCAAAATGAAAGATGCTACAATTACCATCCTGATATCATGAAATGTCGATGTTAAAAGTGCAATTACAATATATTTTAAATTGCAAGCAATTACTGTTTGCTCATAGCATCAACTGTAATCCATTAAATGAGTGTGCCAGCACCACTGACAGTATGTCTGCAATTACTAGCAGGCTGCTAAGCTAGAACAAACCTATGGACAGCTAGCCTGCATCTCAAGTAGGAGCTTGAATAAATACCAGACCATTTTATTTATATTTTGAGAGCTAGAATTTAAAGCTTAAAGGAAATACCAACCCATCTTATTTATATGTTTACATTCAGGTTTTACTTTAAGTTCCTGTCTTCTCATAAGACAAACTCTTGCCACGCAGAGGCATAAACAAGATTCTCACTAGATCACACTGGCAGTTTTATATCACCCTGTCAACCATGATCTTTTAGTATCGAATTAAGTGAGGCCAAACCTTCTGAACTCCCAGCACAAATATTCTGCAGTTGTTGCAGAAAGGAGAAATTGTCATTCCCAAGCAGGTCAATGCAGTATCCTGTCTCTGGCAGTGGTCAGTGCTGAATCTTTCAGAAGACAAGATAAACCCTCCCCTGCCAACCTTGCCTGTCTGTAGGTGCAGACAATGTACTTAATTGTTCAATCCAGGAAAAGAATATCTTCCTGACCTTAGCTGATCATAATTGCATATAGCTTTATTTATATCAACATTAGCACTAATCTTGATGGTGATTACTAACACTGTTGCCAGGAGGGACTGCATATTTTATTAATGCTGTATTCTAAGCTCACTATGCCAATTGAGGACTTCTGGCAATCCTTCATTCCTTAGCACTTCCTCCTATAGAAACCTCCCACTCCTTGCAGGGGCTCCCTGCATGAATCCATCCCTCTTTCTCATCCCAGAAGCTCTGCCCATGCCCTCATGGAGGAATTTGTGTCCTCTTTTGTTCCCAGGATTCTCCCTTCTTCCCCCAGTGCCAGGGGCAGGTAATTGTTCCCTTTTCCCTGCTCAGAGCTGTTGGGAATTACAGGCCTTGCTGCAGCCATGGCTCTGCTAACCTCTTCTTACTGGCACTGTTCTTGATATTAATGATCATTGTGCTTAGGAGCCTCAGCTGCACATTCACGGATTTAACACCAGAACAAAGTGCTGGATCAATCTGTTTGACCTCTTAGATTGTGGAGGCCATTACATTTCCCCAGTTACCTTTGTGTTGTGACTTGAATTCGTTATTTGTAAAACACTGCCAGCTCTCAGGATTTAGATGTACCTGTGACGCCTTTGTGCAGAGTCAGCTTGGCTTCAATATGATTTACTGGTCCAGGATCAGTAATGCATACAAATGGGAGTTACACTCAAGCTGGGGCCAGGCTGGGTCTAGGAGCATCGCAGCTGTCTCGACACAGTGCTGAGCCCAGGCTCACAAACCCTGCCAGCGCTCAGCTGGCCCTGCCTAGGACCAGCTGAAGCACCTTCTGTGCCACATGCCACACACTGGGAGCAGCAGCACTGGGAGGGCAGTGACAAGGTGTCCCAGCAGCTCTACATGAAGTCACGTCTGGCTCAGCACAGCGGATGAATCATTGCTCTTGGCAGACTGGTCTGTGGAGCTGCTTTGATGCCTCTGCTCCATGGTCTTCAACACAGGCACTGCCCTGAACCTGTGCTGGCTGCAAGCTCTTGCCTGGCATCACAGGTAAATTATTAAACTTTCCTGCAGTCCTCAGTGCTGGCAACAAGGGTGCACAAACATCCAAGCTGCCTGAGCTATAACTAATGAGCACTGAAGTACCAGAGCTGACTCCATTTCAAGCATTCCCTCTATTGTGCTGCTTAGCTGTGTTTGCAGATGGAGCCCACTGAGAACAGTGAGCTGAGGTTTATACATCTCTAACACGAAGGACAAGAGGCAAAGAAAACTTGAGAGAAAGAAAAAAGAAAAGAAAAACATCTAGAGGAATGGAATTGCTGTCCCATTTTCCCCCCAAAAAAGCTGTTATCAGTTTGAATCAGAGTGATACCGGAGATAGCACATTTCATGCCAAGCTCCTCGCAGGGTCAGTTAGCCTTCTTCTGCAGTATGTATCATCTTTCCTTTTTCTTATTTGCTCAGTTCTGGTTTTATTTCTGATTTCTCCCTCAGTCTCACCCTGAATAAGGATAGGCTTTTAGTCTAAATTGCCTCACTTCTTTTACTGACTTAAGAGCCATACAGGTTGTCAGTGTACCTGCCAAAAGACTTTTGTTGTCATCCATTCCAAAAGCTCAAAATTACAAAAGATAACAGGCTCAGAGAAACAGAAGGGAGACAGCAAGAACGCGGTAACACAAACAATCCAATTTTACTGTGAGGGTAAAAACTCACTGGTGTGGCTGCCATGCAGCGTGGCCCAGTCACTGGGTTCTGTGCAAGACTGCAATGCAAAATCAGACATTGGATCACTAACCTCTGCATCAGGTTAATTATGTACTGTATTAAATACTCTCCTTTTTTCTTCTGATCTAATTGAAGTATTATTGAATGGGTAAATAAAGTCTGATACGAAACAGGACTCATCCTTCAAATAAGGAATAGCTCTGATGTCTAGTAAGACTGGATTTTTTTCAGTAGCCCTGAGATATAACTCACTGAAGTAAATAGAAAAAAAAATGCACTGAGGTTTGGATCAGGCCAAATGCGATCTTCAGACCTACACAATTCACCATCCCACGTGTCAGACACCTGGCGTTATGGATTAAGAAAACAGAATCGTCACCAGCCCATTTCTCTAGAAGCAGTGAAAGAAGAGTGAAATGGAGATATTTTTGTAAAATTACTACGAGAGAACTCACTGACAATGGAATGCAAATAAGCAGCTAGGCAGATGGAAAGATTGTAGAGGTAGGAACTGGTATGGAGCAGCTGGGAGAATTTTATAGGAGACCCTGGTAAATGAGGCCCTGAGCTGCTGGAGTTGCATTTGGATAACTCTGTCAGACATAGTGTTGGATTTTGGAGTGGTCCTATGTGGAGCCACAGCTTGGACTCGATGCTCCTTGTGAGTCCCTTCCAAATCAGGATATTCTGCAATTCTATGCTTCAGCTTCGGGACACCCTCATATTCAGCCTCTTTGTCAGCATCTGCTTGTGAACATTCTCTGCATAAGATGTTGGCACTGCTGAGATTTATGCCTTATCAGCCCAAGAGGCTGAAGCTATTTATTTTTTCAGGGAGAGAACAGTCAGCCAGAGAAGACCCCTTTCACCGTAATCTAAAAGCTTCCCAAACCTGACTTGCCTGTCAGCATTTGGCTGCCTTTATTTCTAGTCTCAGCAAGCTGCTGGTAATGACCTGAAGAGAAGATACCCATCTACATCCTATATAGCAGTTTACATGAAATATGAGTGTCAGGGCCTAGAGAGTAACTACAAACACTTGAATTTAGGTGGTAATACTGGTTAGCAAGTTTATTACTATACTAGATTTTGTATGTATTATATTTTAATATATTTATTACAATATAAGAAAGACATTGAGGCCCTGGAATACATCCAAAGGAGGGCAACAAAGGTGATGAAGGGTCTGGAGCTCAAGTGTTATAAGAAGTGGCTGAGGGAGCTGGGATTGTTCAGTCTGGATAAGAGGAGGCCCAGGGGAGACCTCACTGCTCTCTACAACTGCCTGAAAGGAGGTTGGCCTCTTTTTGCAGGTAAGTAGCGATAGGATGAGAGGGAATGACCTTCAGTTGCTCCAGGGGAGGTTCAGGCTGGATATTAGGAAAAATTTCTTAGAAGGAGTGGTGCAATATTGGAACAGGCCGCCCAGGGAGGTGGTGGAGTCACCATCCGGGAAGGTTTTCAAGAAAAGTGTAATGTCACGCTGAGCGACATGGTCTAGAGCGGTCTTAGACCTGGGTTGATGGTTGGACTAGATTGGTCCTTCCAACCTTAATGATTCTGCACTTCTACAGAAGCTGTACACACACGGACATACCCTGCCTCGTTACAGAATTTAACACATAGCAGATTAATGATTTGCTTATATTTCTATCACACTGTGACAGTCATTAACAAATTCTGCTTACTGCTTGGATAGCAGATGGCTCCACCTACTCATGCCAGGGATGGAAACGTTCCTAAAGCTTCAGGGCAGGACGGGGAGTGAGCTCAATAATCCTTTAGGAAGTATGTTAACAGTTCAGGTATTGAGTGAGTTAAGGCTCACAGGAAATCCCTGGGGAAAGGGAAGCACAAATAAACAGAACCACAGGGAGCGTTTGGATGCTTGAGGTTACAGATATCCCCATAGGCTGTCTGGGGATATATGGGTCCTCAAATCAATGCTTGTTTTCCCAAAAGCAAGTCCTAGGACAAAGGTCCTAGGACCTGTCCTGTGCTTGAGACACAGATTTCAGCGATGGGGCAGCTGTGTAAGTGTCCTAGGAGTTGGTCAGAGACTGAAGAGAGAAAAGTCTACCGGAGCTGAGTCAGTGCTATATGGGTGGCTAGAATTTGGTTTTATTTTCTTTCCATGCTCCCATCACTGTGAAGCTATTCATGACAGTGCTTATAGGCTGATAGCAATAAATGTGCCCTTTCTTTACTTTTACCTAAAGCCCATGTTCTGTGGAAGAGTGGTTTCAAAAGATCTGCCTCTCTGTTTCTATGGGCATACCAGTCCCTACAGCAGGCTTCCAGGACCAACCCTGCACTGGCCTCCAGATTAACCAAAAAGGGTTCGAGATTGCAAGTAACCTTTGCGGGCTTGCTAAGTAGCTGTTAATACACGGTGCCAAATGGGACGGCCATCACCAAAGGCAGGCAATAGTGGTAGCCCACCTGCCGAGACCCCTTTATCTGCTGCACTTTCCATGTGCTCCTCTCCACAGCCTTTAGTTCCCAGTTTACTCTATCCTGTCTGAACAGGAGCACGAACTGCCTCTCCTCCGGGTCCCCATAAGTGCCCACCATTATAATGTTTTCTGTGAGGTGGACAGGAGCTTCCTGCCAGCCATACACAGATCATCGACATCCTGGCACACAGTGTGTGGACAAATGTCAGGTATCACGGACGTGGTGTGGATTTTGATCAGCAGCCTAGAGCTGACAGATTTTGTTGTTTATTACTTATCCCCAAGCCACTGACTTCCCTTTAGCACTCTACACTCCTCACTCAAAGGCTGGCACGTGTGTTTTTTAATTAAGCACCTTTTCAGTCTTTAAGTTTGCTTAACGGATAACTGCCTGTTGGCTTTTCACTTTCAACTTCTTGTTTGCTCAGCAGCGAGGCATTTCATAATTAAAGCAAGTTTTCAGTTGTTCCTGTATGCAGTATTTATACTTCAGAAAAAAAATACCAATGAAATGGCTTTGCACGACTGAACGACTGAAGGAAACACTCACAGTGCTCATCTGTTCTTCTACGGTAACTCAAGCTTTTAAATTTAGCTGTAGAAATTTCTGGCTCTTTTATCCAGCATCTCTCGCCGTTCAAAATTTGTGACCCCTGTGAACAGCTCTGAGTCAGTTCTCTCGGTGTCAACGCTTCGCATCCGTTCACAGCAGATGAGGATCTGTGAAGAGCAGCTACAGAGAGACAGGGAGAATAGGTGGTCATGAATTTATCTCACAGAAGTATTTTGAGCACCACCATCTCGACAGGAACGCCCCACATAATGAAAAACTATGCTGAAAATTTCCTCTAAACAGCAGCTGGTTAGGTAGAGCTTCCATGGCCAATTTAGACTGATAATTATCAGGACAGTCCAAGACATTCTGGAAAATAAAGACTGTGTTCAAATTTGAACAGGTTTACCAATTTGCATGTAGCTTGCAGAATGGTTCAGCAATGGCTCTTGCACCTTCCTACTTTCCAAACTCCTGTAGACAAGCATGCTCTGTCCCAGAAAAGAATGCAACTTCCAGCCAAGATTTGTCAACAGGAATTCTTGGGCATAACATAACTGAGAACCTCTGAAGTTGATTGGGGGTAGAATAAAGTTGGGTCTGCTTATATGAGTGCATGCATTTTTTCCTATAGGACTGGAACATAACCAGGAAAATTTCAGGCTATAAAAGTGGATGTTTCACAAAATTACAGCTGATCAGAAACCAGTGTCATGCAGAAGCAATTCTTAATCCATAACTACGTACACTGCTTTGCGATGTAGACCATAATCCCCCTCAAACAGCCCATGTCCATAGTCACTGAAATCAACGGGGACTTTGCCATGGATTTCAATTAGCAGAGGATGTTTCCAGAACAGCACCAGGAAAGATCTTCATCTGTAACTCAGTGTTCCACACTTGAAAAGATTGACGTCGACTGTGCTTTAAGAACTTTTTTTTGTATGTCTTTCTTCCACCAGGCTGCGTATTTATCAGCTTCAGTCCTAGAGGTGATCTTAGGAGCTTCTCCCACAGGGACCAGAAACTTCCTGCTAATTTGTTTCCTTATTAAAATAACCAGGGCTTGAAATTTCCACGTCTTTTATGAGTCTTTTGCCTATTTCTTTGTCCATCTGCCTTTAGTAAGCAGTTCATATTCCAAAAACAGACGAGCAAGTGAGTGCGGGTAAATGGAAACTAATGAACACTTTATTTAAGCTCAGGAGGAGAAAAAAAAAAAGACCAGAAACATAAAAATATAAACGTATATTAATTGTTTGGAAATATTAAGGAAGCCAGGGAGACTTGCTTGTTTTGGAAAGGAATTCCTATGGATCTGCTGTAGTTCACTTGATTTCTCAGTAGCTTTGTTTCTCGGTTTCCAGTTTTCAAGTGAGGTAAATAATATCCTTCTGCACTACAGAGGCATTTTGCAGATATATAATTTAAATAATTTAGGGCCAGACGATGCTACATTTTTTTGGATATCACAATGCAAGTACCCCCAAAGGACCTATGCAGCTCCAAACAGAAGCTTCCTCAGGGAGCACTCGCACAGACATGCAAGAAAGACAATAAAGAATGACAGAATCTGACTGCTGACACTTCACGAGGCGCTCAAATGCTTCGGGGACAGAAGCCGTAAAAGCTATAGATCAATTCCATCTAAAACGGTTCCACTTTGTTGCATTCCCGTCTTCTAAAATACCCCTTGACTTCACTATTGCCACTGCTTGTTCTCTGACTTTTTTTTTCTTATCTGAATTTTTTGCACAGAGAAGGAGGTAACGATAAAATTACTGCAACGGTTTCTGGTTTGGTACAGCTCCTGAGAAACACCGAGGAATGCATTACATCTCGGGTGGTGAGGACTTACTCTTAGCGTCCCCACTGCTGGAAAAGCTGTAGAAGTAACGTGAGACGTCTTGTGCACCAAGCAGTGGTTTAGATGGAGTACACGCGAGCTGGGAGGCAGGACGTGCAGGGTGCATGCTGGGACCGGGGCTGCCTCCCCAGAAAAGCCACTTCTGTAAGGATGTGAGCGAACGGCAGAGAGGAGATGGATACGAAGGGCAGTGGTGGTAAGCTGCTGGCTGTGCTTGGCGTGAAGCAGCTCGCCCTGAAGGATGCAGGCTCAAACTCAGCAGAGGATTCACGGCCTTCATAAGGGAGCGGGCACCTCCCACCTGAGCAATTAACCACTCCGTTTTCAATAAGCACGTACTGCGCCCACAGTCCGGGATGGCCTGGTACCCTGAATTCAGAGAAATGAACCATGCTGTGGTTCAGTCTTCCTCAGTACCTCCTGGCAGTGGGTAAAGGAAGCACCGAGGCGCTGGGAAGGAGGGTCAGGAGGATGGGTGTAAACCGCTGTGTGCCCTTAGGAACTGTGAGCGGAGTTCAGTGTGAAAACAAACCCTCACAGCACCACCTTTCTTTATGTATGTGTGTGTTTGTTATTGCCATTAAATACCCGTTGGACAAAGGCACTTTCTCGAGCAGATTTGCTCCTTGCAGGTTCGGAACGCCCGATGTTATCAAAATATCCCAACCCGATTAAGAGCTCAGTGTTGGTGCCGTGGGGGGACATTACAGTTCCTCACAATTTGCCAGGTACCGGGAAAGCAATGAAAGCTCCCGATTTCAAAACCTAAAGCCGATATTCATTCGCACCTCAGCTCTTCTTGCACTATTTAGACCCAAAAAGAAGAAACTTAAAGCGGCAGCGCAGCCTGCGGAGGCGGTCTTTATTTGGCATACTTACGTAAGCATTGAACAGAAGGCTTCCCCGTGCGAAGTTTTCTAGGCTCTGCGCTCATACACACACACACAAAATGTGTATATCCTTAAGGAGAAGGAGACATTTCTGCAGGGGGCACACGAGGGAGAGCGGCCGTTGCTCCGCTCACGGAGGAGCGGCGCGGGAACAACGCCACAACGCAACGGCCCCACACGGCGCGGCGCGACCGCGGGAAAGGCGGGAAAGCGCCGGGGGCAGGGAGTGGGCGGGGCCAAACAGCGGGGGGCGGGGCCACGCGGCGTGGG
>JANHGO010006712.1:0-21009 GCA_024606505.1 Aquila spilogaster
AGCCTCCTCTTCCCCAGACTGAACAGCCCCAGTTCCTTCAGTCACTCCTCATAGGGCATATTCTCCAGGCCCTTCACCAGCCTTGTTGCCCTTCTTTGGACCTGCTCTAGCACCTCACTGTCCTTTCAGTATTGAGGTGCCCAAAGCTGAATACAGTACTCGAGGTGGGGCCTCACCAGTGCCGAGTACAGGGGGAGGATTACTTCCCTAGTCCTGCTTACCACACCATTCCTGGTATAAGTCAGGAAAGCCATTGGCCTTCTTGGCCACATGGGCACACTGCTGGCTCATAGTCACCGACTGTCCATCAGCACACCAAGGTCCCTTTCCGTCAGGCAGCTTTCCAGCCACTCCTCCCCAAACCTGTAGGATTGCCTGGGGTTGTTGTGACCAAAATGCAAGAGCTGACACTTGGCCCTATTGAAACTCATAGAGTTTACCTTGGCCCATCAATCCAGTCTATCCACGTCCCTCAGTGTGCCTTTCTACCTTCCAGGAGATCAATACTCCCTCCCAACTTGATGGTGTCTGCAAACTTCCTGAGGGTGCACTCAATCCCTCATCAAGATCATTGATAAAGGTGTTGAATAGGAGTGGCCCCAGTACTGAGCCATGGGGGCACCACTGGCCACCAGCTGGATTTAACTCCGTTGCCCACAGCTTTTTGGTCCCGGCCATCCAGCCAGTGTTTCACTCAGCAGAGTGTATGCCCATCCAAACCGTGGGCAGCCAGCTTCTCCATGAGGATGATGTGGGGGACAGTGTCAAAGGCTTTACTGAAGTCCAGGTAGACCACATCGACAGCCTTACCTTCATCCACTAAGTGGGTCACCTTGCCATAGAACGAAATCAGGTTTGTCAAACAGGATCTACCATTCATGAGCCCATGCTGACTGGGCCTGATCCCCTGGTTGACCTTTAGTTGATCCATGATGGCTCCTGAGATTATCTGTTCCATAACCTTCCCTGGCACCGAGGTGAGAGTGCACTGAGTAATTTTCTGTAAGTACTAATGAGAGGAGCATTGTCCTTTCCATATAAAAGCTTAGTGGCTAACACATTTTCTCAAGGTGGGGCAATTGTGTGTTCCTTTATCTGCCAGAAGAGTTTCAAATCTGCATTTTATACCTATGAGGAGATGCCCTAATCCATAAAATGAAGAAACAGTTCTTGGAACAGGAATGGGAATTCAGTCTCTTCCCTGGTGTTGTTAATTACTAATAGTGTGAGTCATGCTTACGCCTGCCTTCTGACTCAATTAATTTGGAATTGTTTTTTGAAAGTAACTGTAATTTCAAGAGGAGACAGAGAATGTTGTTACTTAGAATAACCCTGTCCTTGTGGTTAAGGTATTCCTGGAAAGTAAGGGTTTGAGATTAAGTGGGATACGCTTCTCATCTTTATAGGTGAGAGCTCTCACTGTACACTGTCTTTCTCCTCTTCTTAGGGAGGAGGAAATGTGTATACTGTTTTCCACGAATTAAAATACAGTGTCATCTGCCACTGCATTATATCAAGAGTATGATTGGGTAGGTGCTTGCTTTAAGAACATTCACTGACTGAATTGGTCAGGAAGCGTTGGTAGAAGTATCTGCAATTTATCATTCTACATTTTATTTAGGAATTATTTAAGCGTGATGCTGTTCAATCATGCAGTAACTTTTGAAAATCTGTATGGGTGAAAACAGTGGATTTTCAGATTTCTAGGAACTTAACTGATCAAATCTGAAGTGTTGCAGGAGTTTAAGTGATCTTACAGCATCTTAGAGTTTTATAGATGTCCAATTTGAACTTAGGCACACAGCTGGAACTTAATCCGGATCTGGGCTTGAATATTCTTTGGGTAAAGGTACCAATTTAAGCTTCATATCATTGTGAAAATGTTACATTTCTGTATAGCACATATCACTCTGAATGTGTTATGTTTATGTAAAGCAATTTCTAAGAATAAACATAAATTTACGATAAGGTTTAATGGAAGTATGTAGTCCCTGCTTACAGTTTGTAAGGAGCTTATGGATGTGCGGAGCATGTATTCTGGTCTCACTAGCAAGCACTTACCAGTGTGGTTTCTTTATTTCTATCTTCAGTCAAATGCTTAAGGGGTTGTTTAACTTCGTGCCCATCTTGTTCTCATGGACTTATGCAGGGCTTTGTCATTCTGCAAAGATGTACTTAAGTATTTTGGGTCACAGCCACTGCTCAGTCGGGGACTGGTCCTGTTGCAAAGTTGAGTGCCTTGGCCTGAGACAATTCCTGTGTCTTTAAGTCTATGGATTATTCAGTATTATGGAAAAATAAAGGAAAAATTTTTGGAAAAGATCTCCATTTCTGTGAGCTTCGGCAGAAGAAGACCTTTAAAACAAACTTCATTTCTGTGTTACATGGGAAGTGTTGTGATTGTTCAGGCTTCTTGGTAACAGTTAATAAACAGATTGTCTGAGTAGAAGGATAAGTAATGTAGGACTCCATCCAGCTCCCGTATGGATAACTAGCCATCACTGCACAAGCTTCGTACTCTACTATGACCTGCTTGTGTTGTTGCTCTTTGTACAAGGAAGAAAACAGCTGCTAGTAAGCCACTGTTTCCTGTTCAGTGTGGGAGAAGAATGAGTAGGGATGGAGAGATTAAAGTCTCTGACCTCACTCCACCATTACACTTTCTAGAGCAGCTGAGTCACCATGGAAGGGAAAACACATTGTGGCACTGGAAAAGGCCTGACGCAGCTTAGAGGCTGCTCTCCATGTGCAACTGGAAGAGTTCTGCTCGTGCTGTCTTAGAGCTGCAGGGTGCTACCGATTCTGCCATGAAGTTATGGAGAAGGTGTCTCAGTTTTCATGTTAATTGAATGAGGTCTGCAATGGGAAACACAGATAAATTAGGACATAAATAGTGCAAATATGAATCTAACTCTGACAGCATTAACGTTTAGAGTTTCGTTGATGTTTTTAGGGTCCAGGAGCAGGCTAATGCATTGCACTTTTGAAAACCTCACCTTAAATTTAAACTAATTTTAATGTTAATATTGTGAAAAGATTGGAGCTGCTTTGAAAATAAATATGTAGCTGCCATTTGTAAAGTACTCAGATTTTGTGTTTAAAAGGTTGTGGTCAGTGTAAAGATAGAATATGCATGTTTGAAACTAAGAACATTATTGCTGTATTTGTACCCCTCAATATTTTAGTGTGTAACTGCTTCATCACTTCAAGGCATTTTGAAAGTGTCTTTCTGTTCTAATTAAGCAACTATTTGAAATAATTACAGCAACTTAAAATTATCTCGCTCCAAAAACTGTTTCTCAAGATCATCACTTAAATTTTTCCAATACATTGGAAAAATTTGAAAACAAGTTTAAAAATACCGTTTTTATTGTTGTTTCCCCTTGTAGTGAACTGATTTTACAGTTGTGAACTAAACTGCAGGGATAAATGTGCAGCTCAGGCATCAGATGTGAAGTAAAGCCAAATGAAAACATTATCTCATTCTGTTCTAATTTGACAGTTTACGTATAGTAAGGACGGAAAGTAATTGGAAAGCGATGCTTTTTTTGTTTGTTTGTTTCTGCCAGCTTAACTTTTAAATCCTGACCAAATGTTGAATGTATGCTGTTGTAGCTTTCAAATTATGAAAAACTCTTGACTCTTTACTAAGGTCATGTTTGTGATCATAGTGCTAAAAGTTAGATCTGTGTGTTTGATGAAGTAGTGCGTAACATGCAAAGTAGTTACTGGTCTCATTTGTGATGCTAGAACAATTTAAGATTCAGTAAGCAGTTTTCTGTAGTCTCCAAGGCAACCTTAAGTGGAGGAAAGAAACAATAAACAAAAACAAAAATCTACTTAACAGAACCTTTTCTGTTTTGTTAAAATTGAAGTTGGTCTGTATTTTGTGGTGCTGTTACACCCTCGGCAGTTTCCACTGATCAGCCAATAAGTGACAGTCTTCCAAAATTCAGAAACACTGTTAGGTAAATCAGAGATGTGCCCCCTTCTTTTTGTCTTGCTTTAGAGCTTTAGTTGCTTCTGTTTCCTTTGCATTTCAAAGAATTTTAATTTGCTGTGGTGAAAGAAAGGGTGCACTACAATCTTGCTTAACGTTGCACGTATTTTTGCTTTCTAAAGCTATTTTCAGTTTTAAAAGCATTGACTTTCCATGGTAAATCTTCAACCTTATCTTTTCTCGACGTGGTATTTGTTGCTGGTTTGTAGAAGTAATTATTTGTGTCTTTGAGAACAGTTAGGATGATTTCAAAGATGTCATCTTTTTAATTAAAAACAAATTTGAATGGATAATGGAAGGTGTTAGTGGTATACATGCAGAAAGATTGAAATAAGGTTGCTTGTATTTGAATTTCTGTGTAGAGTTAGTTATATAATAACTTGGTTGTCACGTTCTCTAAATAAAGCATACAGTTCAGCAGTATTTAACTGATGCAATTTTGTTCTTCAGCTTACCATGGATACGGTCCTATGACAGAATGCCCACAAGGCTACAAGAGGATCAATGCTACGTTTTGTCAAGGTACAACAGTGTCCACAGCTGACTGTGTTTATTTTAAGTACTGGTTTTGTGTGATAGATTCAATGATATTTATGACTTAGATGATTGAATCTAGTCTTATTTCTTTGTATTTGGGAAAAAATGGTGGGGATCTGTCTGTCTGTGTATGCATATACACACACATTTAACTCTTTCCAAATATTGACAATGCTATAGAGTGTTCTTCGCTCCAGAATAAAAAAGGTTTAGAACTTCTGTGCATATTTTCATTTTCTTTGATGTATGAAAATGACTTCATAAGGATTTGCTTACTTTTGTTTTTCAGTAGAAAAGCATGTTCTTTCAGTTATTTTGCTAAAGAGCGAGCCTTCAGACTTGCTCAGTTAAGTCAGATGAAATTCACAACAGAGAATAATTCCTATGATCACTATGCTATAGAGCATATAGAGAACAATTATTTTTGACTTCAGAGGTGAGATGCAACAGTACTGACCATAGCCAGATAATGTCACTGGCAAGTGAATATGAAAAACCATGCATACCTGGCTGCTGTGTAAAGGCATGAACCACATACTGAAGAATGTACGTGGGGCAGTTCTGTTGAGTTAGCGTATATAGGCTGTGTTACTTCCAAGATCATGCCTTGTATCTCCAGGCTGTAAGCACAAAAGTTATCAAACCCCAGACGTAAAGGGGTGTGGGAGTTGCCTGATCAGTCATGCAGCTACACTGAAATGCCTCAGGGTATTCAGATTTTCCCAGCCTATGGCATCTTTGCCTGAGAAAACTGAACAGATGACTGTGGACATATGCTCCTTTCTGCATTTCTTGGAGTATTAAACAGAAATGTCAAGTGAGTGTATAGGAAAACATAATTTTTTGTGCCCTGAGAACGTGTGAGCAGTCCTGCAGGGATGCTCTTGAGAGAGAGATGGAAAGGCTTTAGTTTATTAGTCTCTGTTGCCCCTGCAACATTGAAAAGTCCCCCAACAAGTAGCTGTGGAGGTGGAAAGAAAGAGAAAATGAAAGAGTAATTGGTGTTAAAGAATACATGCAGGCACTTCGGAGAGAAAGTTAATGGTATTTCACTGAAAGCTCTCGTAGTGTGTGGATGAAGCCAATGGTATGGCTGCCTGCTACAAAAATAAATTATTTTTGGAAAGCAAAACAATATGGTTTGTATATCACTAAACACAAATAAATATGTTGCTGCTTCCATTCCTGAGAGAGATGTGAGCTGCTATCTGAAAACTGCTCTGTCAGGCTTGTTAGCCTACCTGCTGCTCAGCTCCCTACCTAGTGGTTTACCAGTATGCAGGGTAGGGGCACTTGGAGGATTGTGAGAGAAGATTGGGTTGGATCAAAATACTAAGAAACTAAACGGAGGAGAGCTGCAAATTGCATCTTAAGAGCTTTTTCCCTGGTCTGCAAGGAGAGATCATAGAGTTCTTCTAGTAAACAAAAGGGTTGGGGAGATTTTGATGGCATCTTACTGAGGATGACTGCAAAGTGAAAAAGTGGAGGTGAATATAAGGCATCCAAGGACCACCTTTTTGTATGTCAAATGCACAAGTGGTGAATATATTTCAGCCATTTCAAAATTGTCTCATTCTGTATATTAGCTATGCATTTTTTAGAATATGCAAAAGAGAGGCTGTGAAGTGTCTGAAAGATAACACTGTGCATCAGTACCATCGTACATCCCTCTGAACTCAGTCCAGGAGAGAGAGGAACTTAAGATATCTTCGGTAGTTGAGCCAAACCTGACAGTATACACATGGCGTTCCTAGACAGCAGCAACCCAGCAGGCATTTAAAGTAGAATAGGACATTCGATTCTTTTCAAGATTCTCGTACCTAGTTGTTGGCAAACATTACTAGATGGAAACCAAGATCCCAAGTCAGGGGTACAGACAGAAAATGATGTGATTCCTGTGAAATCTGCCAGAAGTAGTTTGCCAGGAAGAAAAATGTTCCCAGGAAGCTGTTTCCCAGAGCAGTGACAGGCTGACAGAGAAGGAGAACATATGTTTCTGGGTAGGAAGGAATTCAGTCTTGCCATGGTGGCGTGTGGTAATAGAGCAGTACCTGGTAGGCTAAGCATTGTTTGTTGTACTGGGTTTTGATAGTTTTATCCTGACACATTTTTGTACTATATAACTAATACTGCATAAACGTTGGGCTTTAAAGAGTTTGTTTTATTTCTGCTATCATTATCCTGGAAGAAAGACAGCTGTAGACTCTGAATGTAACTTGTAGTCGATGCATGGAAACTCATAACAGAGTTTAATCAGGGAGTGGGAGTCAGATTATCCCACTAGGAAGGAGACTGTTGATAACTGAGGATGGGAACAATTCCTTAACTTTCTGGAAAGGACAGAGGTGGTGACTGCTACAAGTTTCTCACTTTGCAGTATTGAGACTTGGGTGGCTTCTCAGTAATGTACTCACCAACATACTCTGAAAATGTGGTACAAATAAGGAAGGTATTGAGAGAAGGAATGCCCATGAAGCAGAGAGAGGATTAATAGATTACCATTTTTTTCTCAGAGGGTCAGGATTTTGACCCTTGAGCAGTCATCTGTGGAAGAGCTGCTTGCAGGGTATATTTCAGTCCCGAAACGGCCATTAACATGTGCTTCTCAATAGCAAAAGCGTCCTATTTGTGTTTATCTGCAGCAGGCACGCTTCTCTAAAAGAGAAGGGGGCTAATGAAGAAATAGCTCTCTGCCTCAAGAACTTGAGCAAAGCAACAGCAGTAACTGTGAAGAGAAAAATGTTTAAGCTGCTGGTGAGGGAGTGTTCATTTTTTTGTAATAACCATTACAATTAAATTGGAAAGGAGCAGCACAGCATGTTCGTATGCAAGTGTACATTTTAATTAGATTATTCTTTGCTGAAAGGGTGTGCATGCTGTGCCCATGCTCAGAAAGGGCCAGCACTGCCAGACCAAATAATAATGGGGATATATTTCTGAATCCTTGCCTGCAGCTTAAAGAGAGTGCTGTTTTCACCTAGCTGTCATCCAGCTTTCACTGCCTTTGAAAACTCCAGCCTAAAAGCCTGATTAACCATTTGTTCTACATTGGTTTTGCAGTCAAAAGCCTCCTTAGTTTACAGAGCTTGTGTGGTATTAGCATGATTAATAACCAGATCCTGATTTTTTTTTCCTTTCAAGTGAGTGAGCTAAAGTAATGAATCATTCTTCTCTCTGATGTATATGTAGGACAACAAAGAGCCATCTGTGGGTACGTTAATTCGAACAGTTTAGTGTGATCGCAATCAGGAAAGCTTTTTTTCCCCTCAGTAATTATCTTTTCAATTGGATGATTTATTACATGTACACGCCTAGATGCCCTTAGGCTGTCATTGAAGACAAAATAGAGTTTATCAGAGTTGAAAGTTCTTTGTCAAAATACATACACAGTCCTAATTTCTGGTTCCCTGTTTAGAATTATACTTACTGTTTCCTTCTTCTGCTAATGGTTTTCTTGGAAAACTGAAACAGGATGAAAAAAACAGCTGGTAAAAACAATTTGGATTACTTTTTCAGGAAACTAACATGTGCCAGTAGAGCACTTTAAAAATCTTATCTTGAAGAACTGGAAAAGTACCTGAATATTTGTTGTTTTTCAGTGAAGAAGAAAGTTGAACTTTATTGAGAAGCCCCCATTTGCTCAGAATTCAGTGTAAATGGCTCAAAGGAACTAGTATTTATATGTTACTGGATCAAATTCTGCATAGGTATATTCTGCCCTTCTGCATTTGTCTGTAAAATACAGTAATAAATTTGTTCTCTTTTTCTGTCATACGTATAAGTTTATTTCTTGAAGGAGCTTAGCATCAAAAAATGCTAATTACTGCTGCTTAGTTACTAAGTTAACAGGCTTCTTTCAAATGAGTTACTTAATGATGATCATACCATGAAATAAATATATCTCCAGAAACTGGGCTGGGTTATTGTTTGGACATTGATTATGTGTTTGAAAAGTCTGGCTCTGCAAATTTGTGTTCCAGTAAATTCCACACAGAAGCACAAAATGATTTGGATTGATTTCTCCTGCTGTTGTTCTGTTAGCACACAGAAATCAGTAGGTCATTTCCTAGAATAAGAAACTGTTCTTTCCCTGTAGTTTTTGAAGAATATTTTGCAAAAGTCTCATTGCCAACCAAACTTTGTTGTTTGTTTCTTTTACCTCATCTTGTTCTCACTAATCAGATTATTATTGAAACAGTGGTAATGGAGGCCGTATACCCTGAATGTTATGTATTTCTTAGAATTGAAGATTTTATAGTGGTTTGCAAAATAAGTTACAGCAGGAACAGCTGGAACAGTATTTTCTGAGATGTCAGTAGGTACAGTTGTAACTCAAGATTGTAAAGGGAATAAAAAATTATGCCTTCATATTGCACCTATTTGGAGACCATTCAGTCCAGTGCCACTCCTAAGGAAGTTTAAAGTACGCCTATGAAATTGAGTAGAACTTCCCATAAGTTATTATTCCAGTCTTAATTTGTAGCATGAGATACCTTACATATTAAAGACCTTACTGTATGAAAATCTGGTCACATATTACTAAATAACGTTCAGTGGCTGACCACTAAGTCATTGCTAATTAAGTCACCCAATACTTTGACATATGCTAATCAGTATATAATTGAACTGTATGGTTTGCTATACTTCAGTGCAGCAGAGTGCCTTGAGAATCTGGGGTTCTTTTTGGAAAGCAGCTTGTTTGCTTTGCATGAAATGCAGATAAGTGTTTTCCATTCAGTTTTACTACTTGGCTATTTAAACAAAGGCCAGTCTGCTTACCTCCAAGCAGTTCTGAAAAAGTTAGAAATCTGATTTCAGAGTTAAGTGCAGAGGTCCCCCTTCAGAAATTTTCTTTTCCATAGTGGTTAGGCCTGGAATCAGATGTGGGCTGCAGATGTTATGATTGCTTGTGTCCTCTGGCACCCAACTCTTGTGACAGAGGATATGAGAAAGCCTGCAGTAATTGTTGGCTCCTTCCTAGCCACAAGTTTGTCTGAATATTTCAGTGCGGCTATCAGGTCTGTGGTGGCCTGAGTAGGCTTTCTGCTTCTACAAGTTCTCTTTCTTGGTCCAGTATTTATAAGAACACCCTGGATATCAAGATGTCCTAGCTGGAGCTGTAGCGTTTTTAGTTTTTATGCCCTGTCATCTGTGTGTCCACTTGAGTCTCAGGCAGGGAAAAAAAAAAAATCCAATTATAGATCATTTGAAAAAGGTGGAATGGAAGTTTTCACTCATCTGAAATCTCTGTTGAGCTGGCTTGCCTTCGGACAGCTGCCATGCCAATTCACTGACTTTGCATCTTGAATTTTTTTTTTGTTTAAGAAAAATACTTTTTCTCTCAAGTTGCATTTCTTTGATATTTCAGTCCACTGATGTTCTGAATTCCATAGTAAAAGAAAACTTGCATTTTAAGTTAAATGTTTACCAAAAGCGAATTGTTTGTTTAGCTTTTAGCTCTCTCTGGGCACTAGGGGAAGGAACTAGATTCTTTTTTCTTATTTTCAAACCACAATCCAGAATTTTCTTACCTGCAGCACTCAATAAAACAAACAGGGAAAGTCAGCATTTGGGAAAGGGGGAACTCGTTTCATAGTCAAAAAAAAGTCTTAAAAGTTGTGAAGATAGAAATTGTGTTCTTCTGTTTATGTATATAATATGACTTTGAAAACCCGAACTTATCATTGTCTTCCAAGGTGGATTTGTTGGGGTTGTTACCAGAGTCACGTACCAAGTATGTAAAGTAGAAAGAGCATTGTACAAAAATGAGATCTTCTGTTTCAAAAGGGAGATAGATTAATACTGAATGATTCATAGTGCTTGTCAGCCTTTTTTCTCAAATTTTTAAATATCTTAATTCAATATACTATAGGTTTGTTTTTAAATCCAATTTCAGTAGCTGATACTGTCATCTCAGAGTTATCAGTGCTCCTGAGAAGGTTGACTGCGTTCTTTACATGAGTGACAGCAATGATTTCTTTCAAAAAACACCCTAAACACAACAACAAAAAAAACCCAGACTGTTTACATTTCCATTGTTCAAAATTTGTGTAATAACCTCTGATTGTTTTTGAGCTTGCAGACTGTTTTTCTTGTGCAAAAATATTTTCTTTAAAACAAATGCTGTAGGTTTAGATCACGTACTCTCACACAATTACCGCTTTGACCGGAACGCATTAATAAACAAGAACGCATTAATAAACATTCAGCTCTAGAATTCTGTTTTTAAGTTAAATGCTTAAGTGTGGTTAAATACTTCAAGCTGTGATGATTTTGATGAACATAAATTCAGTGCACTAAACATGGAGATGAAAGAATGAATTTCATTTTGTAGGAAAGAATGTTTCAAATTCCATTATGTCTGTGACCAAATATGGGCCTCTCGCTATCTGAAAAGGGTGGAGAGTGTCCTTGCTCCTCCAAACGAGCAACAAGGCTGAAGAGGGAGAAGACAGCTTTACACCACCTTAGTGTTTCCTGTGATTCTGCATTAGGCCAGCTGGGTCTGGGTGGTCTGAAGAGCTGCTATAATGGTTAACACAGCCAAAACTCAGTGAAGTCCTTTTCCTAAATACTCTTCCATCTGGAGGCTGCCAAAGGGAAACACTGCAGGGCTGATATTCCAACCATCGGCTTATGTATGTTGGTCTCCAGCAGAACAGCTCTCTGCTGATCAGCTAATCCCATCGCAACATTTAACTTGGCCGTAGTGGACATCAGGCTGGGTAGGTTGTATTGAGCTGTTAATATGTCGAAGGCTATTAAGCTGTGAAGCATTTTCATTTTCACTTGCTGAAAAATCCAAGTATTTCAGTTAATGGGCAGATTATAAAGGAGGCTACTGTAGCTTTATGATGCACCATGCAAATCACTCAGTGTGCTTTACAGTAGCCAAGCAAGGCGGTATTGTTTCAGCAGTAAGCAAGTCTCTGGGTATAAGCAGGCACAGGAATTTTTCTTAGGAATTGGTGTTTACACTTGGCATAGTTTGTTATCCTTGGAGAAGGGATACTCAGGCTACATCATGATGTCGTTAATCCTGGAATGAACCTGAAATGATTCACTTCCTGAATGCAACTGAGTTAGGCATGCCATTGCTCAAGGAAAGATGGGAGAATTTTGCATGTAGGTTTCCAGTAAAGAACCGAAGTAGTGTCAAAGAACAGTGGTTGCAGCCCCAAGAGTGTTTTGACCTACTTTAGAAGCAATTGTAGCAATTAGGAATGCAAGCAGAAAACGAGAAGGTAATACCTTCTGCAATGTTTCCTCCCTTCCAGCACAGACTTTTTCCATCCACTGGCATACAGGAGAGAGAGGGAGATTCTACTACTTTGTTCCCATTTGTACCTAATATCTATACAATAGCCAGAGGGAGACTTTCTGTTACATGTCTAACTGCTTTTTGACTTAAATTTAAGTATCTCAGAACAGAATTTGATCACTTTTCTAACCTCTTATCCTTTTAGAGCTTCATTTCATGTATTTTCTTCTCAATTGTCAGAATTCTCCAGTGTGCAGTGCATGTAAGCGAGCTAAATAAATAAACCATCAAATTACATACTTGAGTATGGAGTATTGAGCCTGACTTTCAGAATATAGATTGAGGTGTTGAAAAGCCACAGAGCTTTTGTATCTTTAAGTAAGGAAGAACTTTTTGGAGAAGAGTAACAAGCAAAGGTTACATTTTTTTTCTGCTTTCTCCTGGATTACTCAGTCCTTCCCTAAATCACAGTTATTGGATGAAAAAAACGTGTTTTATGATGCATGCACTTAGACTAATGAAATTTTAGTTACTGTTGTGATGTGCACAACATGCAATTCCAAATGTGTATGAGTGATTATGGCTAAAACCAGGTCCATTCTTCATCTAAATCCATTAACTATTTGTGGAACCAGGGTTCTGGTCACATGCTTTCCAAACACTGTTGTGTTTTGGGGTATTTTTAACGTGACTCCTTGAAGATTGAGTTCCCCTTGAATCTTTTTAGAAATCAGCAAGAAAAGCCCCAAGTAAATGGTATTTCATTATTTTAAATCCAAGGAAATTTTCCGTTTGATATTTTGCTTATCCATTCGTTTCCATCTTCTAGTTACTAAAATATGTAAAAGCTTTTGAAGATGAAACTATTTTCAGACTTGGTAACATGTTGTAAGATAATTGTCATTGTTTATATCAGAATCAAGGTTAGCACGTGCTTGTGTAAATGAATACAACTTTAAACTGTTCCCATCTTCTTCCTTTGCTTCTGCTAGACTTTGTGAGTTGTTTTTTTTTCCTTTGAAGTGTGAAGATAACACTTGTTGTGTGAGCAGGCAAACATTCAGCTAAGAAATGGCTGTTTCTTTTTTCCCCCAGGAAATCCAGTGGCAAAGTGATTTGTTAAGACATTTTCTAAGAGCAGATTCACTTGTCACCTGGTAGACCTATTAAAAAAACTGTGGAAAGGTGTCAAATGCTAACTGTTGTTTAGAGAGTTTTAAGCTCTTAGTGTGGAAGATTGTGGGATAGGTCAACAGTGTTTCGGGTGATTTACTTGCAACATCTGGGTTGTTTAAAGACTGCAGTGCCTCTGGTGGCGAGCATGTTAGCTGACCTCACTGAATATCCAGTTGTTTGCTTGGATGAGGGTATAGAAGGAGCTGGGACTGTATGCTAATCTGTATGCTACTGCAGCATCCTTGTCAAGTCTGGTTATGGCGAAGCTTTTGTACATTAGCATGAGTATGTGAGAGTGGAGTCACCAACAAAGACTCTAGGACGGCAAATGGCTTCTACTGCCACTATAACAGATTCAAAGTAAAACCTTCATTTCTTGTCGAATGTTCAGGGAAAGGAACCAGAAAATCTAGGACTGCAGAGTGTTAAGGACCTATCCCATGTGTTTGGCATACATAAAACTAAATAACAGCAAAGGTAAGACTGCCAGTGCAAAATGACATTGCATCGTTGGTGCCAATGGAGTTTATACTCATTGAGCAGGGTCAAATGATTCACATTGCCAAGCAGCAACTCCAACAAAATCAACACTTTATCAATTCCTTAATTATGTATAACAGCACCTACTGTGAGAGACTGTGGTAAAGCCATGCCAGGTGCTGTGTGAAAAAGCTCCTTGTGTAACCTTTTTTCTTTTTTACTAACCAAGACTTTTTACCAGTAGAACTTGGGCACTGTTTTCCTTGAGAACTGAACATGAATATTTAGTTGGTCTTTCAAAACTTGTATTTACATAGGTGTGGTTTATAGTAGCGCTAATGAGCTCCTTAAAATATTTTCACTTTGTAGATGAGTGATCAAATCACTTCACAAATGTGCCATTGTTCTGTACTCTACTGCAAAAGATATTCAGACTTTAAAATAACTTCTTCTCCAGCTTTTACAATGGGGCAAACGAATTGTCATTGTAATACAAGTTTTAAATGTATTTTTTTAAGTCTGTATCTATTAAAAAAAAGTGATAGATTTAAAAAAAATATATATAATAAAATCTTTTAGTCTTGAACCAGATTTCTTTTCTGTCTGCCTGAACAAGTTGATTCCAGTGCAATTTGCACAGCTGGCCAGGATGGCAGGTGGTAAGAAACATTCTGGGTTGGTGACATTTCACAACAGTCTGAAATGGAATAGATAGTCAATCTGGAAGGGATTTTAAAAACTATTCTTGTGTTTTTGGGATTGTTTCTTGGTTTTATTTATGGTGGTTTTTTTTCTGAGAGAGTTTGAAATTTGTAATCAGATTCTGGCTTGTTTCTATTTAATCCCCAGTAGATTTGTGTAATTCAACATAGAGCATCAGCTCAGTAATTGTATGAACTCATTCAGAAAACATGACTTGGCAAAGAGGCACTAAAGATACATTATAATGAAGTTCCGCTGAGGCATCAGAACTTGCACAATGAAGGTAACATGAAAAGTTAGACAAATTTAGCAAGAGGAATGTCCATACCAGGATCTGTGGGAAGCTGTAGAAGGAATATTCATTGCTATTTACATATGTATTAAGCTGGTACTTGCATGTGGCAGTGCTCACATTAAATACGAATAACAGAGTGTATGTGAGTGGGGTCTCTGTACTACAGACAATCCAAGACAATATTTTTAAATGCCAGATGTACCAGAACATTTCATCTAGAAAGGATTTTAATAGAGACAGTAATGGCAGCAGCAGTGATTTTTTTTCTAGAACAGCTGAATCGTTTGGAAAGGAAGATGATTGTGTATTTATGAATGATAAGGGAGATCTCGTTACCTCTTTGCAATTTAGTCACTTCTGTAAATCATGCTATGACACCTTCACTATTAGTAGGCAAAACTGTAAAACGTGATTCTCTCAGAGTACCACTGAACGTATTTGATACGTTCCAATGTCTGCTTTTCTCAGCAGCGACATGGAAGTTCTGAGCTGTTATTTTTGTTTGTTTATTTGTTTTAAAAGCATTTTGAGGACTTAGAATTTGAGGATTGATCTGAGAGTGGCAAGGCACTGACACAGGCTGCCCGGAGAAGCTGTGGGTGCCCCATCTCTGGAGGCATTCAAGATCAGGTTGGACGAGAACCCTGGGCAGCCCGAGCTGGTGGGTGGCAACACTGCCCACAGCAGGGAGTTGGAACTGGATGGTCTTTAAGGTCCCTTCCAATCCAAGCCATTCTATGATCTAAAACCCCAGTAGGATTCTACAGTGTGCAGAAAATTCAACAGTGGATTCTGAGTGTTTCAGTATTTGCTTTGTATTAGCTTCTAGGTATTTTGTCATAATCTTTATATCTTCCTTGTTGAGCCTGATATGTTGAAAATGGTGAGCACAATAGATCCATTCCTCCCAACAACTTTGCAGCGTGTCAATATGTTTCTATTTAGGAATGTTTCAAGAATGTCTTTAGTTCGTGAACTGTTTTGTTAAATTCATTCCCCTTGTAATCACAGAAAATACGATACTGAAACAATGATGGTATTTCCTTTTGGAATCAGTTGGCACTCTATAGATTCATTCAGTCCTGTTTTAAGATTTCAGGGCAAAGAAGTGAACATAGTTAGACTAAGCAACTGAAGAAGCTGTCTAAGAATTTTCAAGAACAGGACCAGTTCACTACATCTTTTGTATAAGTGAAATTCATAAACAAGATACTGCTGTGCTTATATGGGACACCTTCCTGCTCAAGGATTGGATGTGTCAAAACATAGACTGCTGTAGGAAGAGATCTTTAGAGTATTTCAGCAGTTTTTTCTGCTCTTTTTCTTTCACCATTCTCCTTTTTCAGTAGTCTGTTCCCTCTGAGGTCAGAAAGTCATATAGTCTGGGAATTTCACTAAAAAATTCCTTTGAGGCAGAGCTGATCTTTTGTAATTCATGTTGTTTCCATCGTATTTCATCTAAAGTTATAGAATATAAATTGTCACTCTTTGTCACACGTGGGTAAGTGCATAGAGGTGAAGTTGGTGTCAAGATTAGATTGGGTACAGTAGTGGAAGAGCTGAGGGATAAGATGAGCACTGAACGTTTGGTAAAAAATCGCAGCTGACGTGACAACTGCTAGTCTGTGTGCTGTGAATTTAAGTCATATGGTACTGCGCAGAGAGACAGGTAGCCAAACCTGTGGAGTAAAATGAAGGCTGGTATCTAGATGATTGTCAGAATAGGTCCTATTCTAAGAGTAAGTAAATTATAGATCCAATACCAGGCATGATAAAGGCCTGAATGCATGAGACATTGGAGAATAATTCAGTGACACCCTGAAAGCAATAATGTTGCAACCAGCCTGGTAACAGCAAACTTCATCAAACAAGTCTCAGCAATTGTTAATTATTACAAACTTATGTTCCTATGGGTGCAGTCCTGTTGCAGCATCTCATTATTTTCAATTTTTCCACAGATATCAATGAATGTCAGTTACAGGGAGTATGCCCTAATGGTGAGTGTTTGAATACCATGGGCAGCTACAGATGTACCTGCAAAATGGGATTTGTGCCAGATCCTACTCTTTCAAGATGCATAGGTGAGTAGTAGTGCAGATCAAAGTACCAAAATAAATGCTTAGTTGCAATTCATTATGACAATTTATATGACTGCCACCAACTGCTCCAAGCTGTACTTGTCCTTTTTGCTGGCCCTGCCTCTTCATCTATTTATATTCAACATATTCAGTCATTCTGAGTGCTGACACTTCTTTTCTGTCTCTGTCTCCACCAGTCAGTGGCCATCCAGATTCTTGTCCTGTTTTTCCTTTCCCAAAGCCTTCAAAAGCCCAATTCAGCCTCCTCATACTCTCTTGAGTCTTTCTTACCAGTGTGTAATTCTTTTTCACATTTTTTTCCCTTTTCTGCTATTTCCCCAGCCTAAATGAGCTCTGTATCCTACACTCCCCTCTTCCACCTCTGCAGCTTTAGCCTGGGTAGTTTCCATTATGGTTTTACAGAAGGCTGAAAGGTATCTCCCTCACACACCTTGCTTTTCTTCTCCGTCACGCACCTTGATTTTCTTCTCCTTTAAGAGTTTTGTAATCCCCATGCTGTAAAAGCACTGGAGCTTTTAGGGATGGAAGACTGCTACACAAAGTGTTGATGTGAGCAAAACAATCCATTTTTCCAAGTCTGAGCTATGGGACATTGTTGCCTTAGATTTGTGAAGTATAATAAAATCAGATTGAAGGGACTGCAACACTTCTAATGGTTTAAGTTCAGCGAAATTTATGTGAGAGAGATTTTTACAGTGGTAAGTGTTAGGGAAGTCGAACGATTGGTATTGCTCCTATCACTGCTAATTGTTAATAAAACAAAATTTCTTCAAATCTAAACCTCAAAGTATGAGCAAAAGAATGTGGGTTATATTAGATATCTCCTTATCATTTTTATCTTACTCCTTTTTTTTTATTTCAAAAGGAATAGATATTTTACCTTACAGTCTCAATAATCTGATGTTTTCTCACTGTGGGTTTTTATGTGGTAGTGAGAAGTAAATTTGAACAATTTTCAGAAGAACTTCTGTTTTCTTTAAAGTGTAAGGTACCTTCCTGTGTTACCCTAGCAGAAGAGAATTAGATCATTCAGTGCTTCCATCAGCTTGGTACAGCACCAGCTTTTAACTAATGTTAAAACTAGTGTTTTAGTATGCGGTGCACAATTACATATGTACAGTGTGCCCAATGGAATTCTGCACTGAACTCCTGGTTAACATTCTGAGCTCAAAGACTAAATGCAAAATGCATGCTATGAGATCAGGCTGGATGGTAGTGCAGACAACACTAGGAGCTGAAAAACAAGACAGAACAATGAAAAATACTGTTTTTTACACATGTACAAGTCATAATATTATGGGGCATTAAAAAGAAAAAAAGCGTGAATAAGAAAAAGCAACATAGATTCAGCAGCCATGTAGACCAGACATATATTGGAAACAGTGAACAGTACCATCCTCTCTTCCACTTCCATTGCAGCTGATAGTCCTATGGTTGCTGAAGAGAAAGGACCCTGCTACCGGTTTGTTAGTGCAGGAAAGCAATGCATGCATCCTCTTTCTGTGCAGCTCAGCAAGCAGCTTTGCTGTTGCAGTGTTGGAAAAGCCTGGGGCCCAAACTGTGAGAAGTGCCCCCTTCCAGGAACAGGTAAGAACCTCCCATTGAAATTGCATAAACTTTGTTACATGTGCTTTAAAAAAAATCCAGTAACTGATTTAAAATAAATCATAAGTGTGTGTCAGTAAATTAGGACTGTTCTACTCTTATAAATTCTGTGTGATGGTAGAATAATTATGTACTGCTTTCATTCATAAGGATTCATGATTTTTAAAAAGGATTTATCCTTGATACATTGGAATAGAATTCCAGATTAATTATATTTGCCTCTCAGAATGTGGCTTTAATCATATGAAGGTAAATGTATTGTGTATTGTATTTTATTTATAGGTACAGGCAAATTAACCCACTTCTTAAAGGCACTGGTGAAAGGATGTTGGTGTTTGATAGTTATAAATGCTGGTCACCGGTTCAGTTCATTCTGTTCTCTGCCTTTGCTTAAAACTTGAGTGACCAAAGTTGGAGTCTGGTAAAAATTGGTATATATTACGTTCTGTCCAACTGTGTGGTCAAATTAATATTTTTAAAAGCATCATTTTAAAAACATTTAAAAACATTGCTTGTTGTAACACATATAATGTCCACCCCGATCAGGATTTCAACACAGTTATTTGTAATGTAATCTACTCTTCATACAGAATTTGCCGCTGAAGATGTCACTGTTATAATACAAATAATGTATTTCTCTGGAATATTGTATAAAGATTCAGATTTTGAAAAGTAACTGCTTGTTTTGGGAAATCCACAGCTAACAGAGGTGCGGCGAAAGTAGTGGGTTCCTTACTTCCTTAAGCTGGGCATATGAAATGGAAGTAACCACAATTTTTGAGTATTTCAGTTGGTATTTAAAGCCATTATTTCCCATCATGAGGTTGCTAGTTTGCTGATTAGGATTTCAAATTCCAGTTTCATTTCAGATGGATAATATTTCTTACAATCTTTTAACGCAGCAAAATGCATTCTCTTCAAGTGACCAGCAGTGTTAATGTAGATACTTTATATCTGTAAGAATACTACATGAGACTTCATGCCCAACTCCATATATTCTGGAGCAGAGAATATATCTTTTTTACAAGGGTGACTCCTTTCTTGTCATAAAAATACACCATTTAATATTATGCGCAATTGATTATTTTAATGACTGTTCTTAATGAAAAGACTTGGGAGAACATCTGCGAGGAGAATGTTCTGATGAGCTATGTGGGAAACACTTTTCCCATTTCATGGCAATTTTCGTTATTTAAAAACATGTTCCTTTCTGTAACAGGTTAAATTCATAATGATCTTTCAGAGTTTTCAGTGAAAAATGTGTGAAAGTGGGGTGTTCCAGAATGGGGTAATGTATTTACTGCAGCATCCCATGTTATTGTAAGAGTCATTGGATTTAAAAGTCATCATCTCTTTCTCTCTGATATCTTTTAAAATATTTGTATGAAGTAGACCAGCTCTGAGAGACTGAGAATGGCCAGATTTCTATATGCAGGTGTTGAGAGCACTTTTATGAGCTATGTAAGAATCAAGTTCACCTTTCTATTCTGCATTTGAGAGAACATGACCCAAATGAAGATTTCCTACATCTGCATCTGAAGGGATGGATTTCAAATTGTCCGTCTTCCTGCTTTGACCAGAACTCTCATCCTCAATTTTGTGTTCTTCTGGCAAAATTTGATGTTAACATTTCCCAACAAGAAGTATTTCATGGTTTTGAATCCACTCAATTTAATCAGTTTCACCCTTCATATTTTTCTATTACTAATGCACCATCTGAATCCTCTGCAAGTATAACATCTGTAATCAAAAATCTCTAACTTAATATATAATTCAAATACTTCATTAGTGAAGTATCTCTAGCTAGTATTTTGTGTTTTTATTTTAGATGCCAATTTATTTTTTAACCCTGGCGTGTTTTCAAAGCAATATTTGTGAATCTACCAATGTCCCACTCTGTACACCTCTTAAGAAATTGTAAGAAATCCCATCAGGCGCTTGGAAGACTACATCTATGGTGTTTCATCCTGACGTGGCTTTACCTATAGCAGTGAGAACAGTGAAGCAGTGCCCCTTAAAGATTCCTGAAGGCCCCCTCTTGGAAAGGAGCATAGCTGTTATCTATGATGGGAAAAAAGCATTCCAGTAGGACTGCAAAACCTGATGCTCGTGTAGAACAGTTGCACAGATCAGAGCAAGTGCTGCTGCCTAACTGCTATTACCTTTCAATATAGCAGCCTTTTAAATGAGATCATTGCCCTTCTCTCCCAGTCGTGATTTGTTCTTTTTTTTTTTTTCATGATCCTCATCTTGTTTTTATCCAGCCCACTGAGGTCCTTGGGAGGACTCACTCAGTTCAGTAGAATTTGCATCAGGGCTGGTATGAGACCTCTGATGGGTATCACGTGGGATGTCATTTCTGACTGATACTCTTCAGTTCCTTTAGTACAGGGATGGTGAGACATTTTTTTCCTTAGTTTCTGCAAAAAAAGGAGTGACAGAAATAGGAATTTTCATTCCTTATGATAATGACAATTTGCGTATTTAAATTTGCACTCAGGACGTACTGTTTGGAGAGGATTAATTTAAAAAATGATCTTGATAGATCATAATGATGGATTAAATGTAACTGAAGAAAGATGTTAAACTGTAGTGGAAACCTAGAAATAAACATCCAGATCATGCTTTTGGGAGTACGTTCAGTCATATTAGTATGCAATGCATCGTTTCTCTTTAAATATTTTTTGAAATAAGAATGTGTATACAGTAGCAGATTACATTTATTAGTGGTTTTCATTATGTTTTCCACTATGTCAACATATTGCACTTTTAGACTCCTAAAAGGAATATTTTCCCATCCCAAATCTAGCTGCTTTTAAGGAAATCTGCCCTGGTGGAATGGGTTATACGGTTT
>JANHGO010006713.1:0-21006 GCA_024606505.1 Aquila spilogaster
CTCAAAAATAGCATGAAGTAGTGGCATAAACATCTGTTGCAGAAAAGGTGAAACCTGTGTCTGTGGAGATTGGAAGAAGGTATGAGCTCAAGCAGTTACAGAAACTGAACACTTGTAACATGCCATGAAGTTTTAATTTGCAATTTCTACCTTTCATGGTGAGTCTAATGAAGCTAGAATATTTATTTCATCATGTTGCAATAAAAACAGTACAGTGTCATAAAAAGTTAAACATCACACTTGAACACAGTATTCATCAAGTCTTGTTCCTGCATGTATATATATAATTTTAGATTTTCTTCACCTGACATTACTTTTAATTATTGTGAATTGCTTGTAGTGCAACTTGTGAAAAGGACTACAAGTGACAGAAGTCTTTCTCCCTCATCTCTCAAATACTTCATTTTTTCAAAAATTCCTTTCCTCTGTAGATGTGTATTCCAAAGGTTCACATACCAGAATGATACATGCATATTGTGGTTCTATTTTACTGCCCACAAAACACATTTCTCCTACCCAAAAGTAATTTAAATTTTGCATTCTGCAGAAAGACTTATTTAAGCCTATTTATAGGGCTTTCTGACCTTCTCATACAGCAAAATTACTTCTGGTACCACAAGGGCTGCTCCAAAAGCAATGCCTCCTATTTTATTATGTTGGCCCACAACACCAGAGGCAGATGGTGGTGGTATGGCAGTAGAGGTTAAACCTTCCCACCAATGTCCTGCTATATCTTGTTGCCATGCGGGAGACAGCACCAGAGGGGCAGTCTGACAGAATGGTGTCTGACAAGGAATTGTTTATGGAGCAAAGGTGTGTAACTGAATTCCTCCATGTGGAAAAAATAGCACCCAATGACACTCACTGACACTTGTTGAACATTTATGGAGACCAAGCAATGGATATGAGGACAGTAAGGCAGTGTGTTTCAGCAGTGGCAACGACGACATGGAAGAGAAGCCAAGTTCTGGATGGCCATGCAGATTTTGATAAGTGCAGCATGCAGGCTCTTTGCTGGCAAAAATGCATAGCTAATGGTGGTGACTATGTTGAGGAACAGTATTTTGTATTTAAGCACATGCTCTATCAAATATGCTAGCGTGCTCTTTGTATCTGTTGTGATTTCCCTATAAATAAATGGGAGGTATTACTTTCAGAGCAACCTACATATTTGTGACTGTGCAATATTCTTGTGGTAATGCTAAGGAATGAATCACAAGTAATAGGTTAGTTACTTCATACATTTTATTGGCTTTGCATTTGAAATGCTTGAAATTAGGACTGGGTAACTCTCAAAGGCAGCACTTCAACAACCTTTGCCTGATCCTTATCTCACATCTCTTTCAAAACCTCAGTATTTTCCATCTATTTTGAATAATAACGCATTATGCCTCAGTACACATTTTAGTGCAACAACACTCCAACAAGATCTTATAAATTGTAAAAACTTAATATTTTTGTGCTTGCAAGTAACATTTCATTTTCAAATATTAAACTTGAAAGTTTAGAAACAACAAAATTCTGAGATTAATCAAGGAAAAACACTCTTTTCAGTACTGTGAGTCCAGCAATGCATACTGGTGGTTGAAGACTGTTTACTAGTAAGAGCTTTACAAATATACTTGTTTATTAATTGTGAGGTAAGGTTCTGTCATATGACCTCTTTTCTGCTTCTAAAAAAAACAGCTTCTCAGCAATACTTTGACCCTGAAAATACTATACAGTATCATACCTTAAATTTAGCTGTTATTTGGTTTATAAGAGGAATGAATTCTTGCAGATCTTTTGCTTCACAATCTTTGAGCATGTGTTCAGAGGCAGAAGGTATGAATGGAAGAACTTCCTCCTCTAGGCAAATAATCATCCGGTGAAGGAAAGTGCGGACACCGCTTCTCAGAACTTCCTTTTGTAATGGACAACTGAGAGCTGGCAAAAATGTCTGTAAGCAGTCCAGATATACCTCAGAGCAGCCACACTGTTTTACAGTTTGCTTATTGCTGAAAGCCTTGCTGGTTCGGCTGTAAAAGCAATGCACCAAGTTTTATATAAGCACAATATAATGGAGAAGCAATAACACTGGAAACAAAGTACACTTAAAGCTCAGAGATTACCAGCAATTATCTGATAAGAAGTAGCTATGCTTTGGTAACTTGTGGAGAACTAAATTCTAACATATCACAAACAACACATGATCAGAACAGCCCCAGACAATTCTCTGAGGAAGCTGTTTGGCAAGGATGGGCATAGATTCTGATTCATTACGAAGTTGCTCACTATTCTCTGCACCTACATCCTTATCAGCCTTTTTTTTTGTTTAAGGGGACTTGGAAATTCTACAACTGCTGGGATTTTCTAGGAATAAGTACAGATAGATACTCAGCCTCTCCTCCCACTAAATACTTCAATTTAAATTCTTTAAAATAAAATTTTACTTCAATCAGAAACACACATACAGACACTGCACAGTACCTACCTAGCAAACCCAACAGCATGATTGAGGCAGTCAGCCAGTGCCATCTGTCTGTCCTCATCTTGTGCCATCATCAGTTTTTCTAACAATACCTTAAACTTCTCCATCAGTGGAGTCAACAAATTCCTCATTAGAGCTTGTTTTCTTTCTGCAGAGTATTCACTGTTAACTATTAATACTCCAGCTGTTTCATAAATGAAAAGTTGATCATCACTGCTTAAAAGAGCTTGATAACCATTTTCCTAAAATAGAAGATAACAGGCATATTTCACTACGTGTCCTTTATCGAAGTCATCTTCTGATAAAAACGTTGAAATTATTACTTTTTCTTTAATCTTCTATTTTACCTTTATAATACAGTTACAATACTTTTATTCTCTTCCTGCCCAAGTAGCATTACTAAGTAGGTGGTAAAATATTGTTGAAGGAACAAGTATTTTTATACAATTCAAAAAGCCTTCTATATATCTCTCTTTAGCCTATAGACACGGAAACCCAAATAAGCAAAATTATTGAACGTTAGGTACAAATATAAGCAGGTGATCTCACACTAAAAAAAAAAATCAAGACTATTATTTGTGTTTAAATGGTTGTGTACTAAGCTCACAATTTTTTAACTATTTGGGCACACTGATGAATAAGTACAAGCCTTATTTATTACAAAAAAACTGCTGTTAATACTCACAGGAGGAGAGAGTTCCAGTAGATCTTGTATCCTATTCAGGACATCTTCAATAAAGGGATTCATTTGCTTACTGAAGAAAAATACAAATACAAAACACTATGTAGAAGTGGGTTTTGTTTGTTCGTTTGTTTTTTTTTTGCAAAATTACTGGCATTTTCCTTAAGTTATAAATCTTGACAGTAAACTACCTGCTCAGTACAGAACATCCCTTTAAGTATCAGAACACTGCTGTAGAAAAGTCTGAGTTATGCATAGGGAGCTTGTGGTGGGTGAAATAGATACGTGGCAGAGTGGAATATTTATCTCATTCTTTTAAAAATGCATAAATAGCATCACTTTTATGAGTAAAGTATTTTCATTAATAATTAAGAAATATGATCCTTCTGAAATCTGCACCACCTTAGAGCTTATCCTGCCTCTACATTCAAACATGCCTGTTGAACGAGACCAACAAGATGGGGCTATTTGAAAGCCTGTAACAGCCTGAGTAAACTCTATTAGTATAAATCTTGTAAATACTCAGAATTTGGTCAGATACATGGAAGTTACACTTGGGAGTCTTCAAACCCACTCATTCTCAACCGTGCTTACTGAGGAAAAGCAAGGCAGATATTTATACAGTTGATCGGTTTTAACATCTAGTTGAAATAAGCTAAGAATACGCACTCCAGTTCTTTATTCTATGGTGAACATTTCCTTTACTACCTCGGTACCAAAGAGCAGGACAACTCTGCAAGAGCACTAGTTTGTCGTACTACTTCACAGCAGTCCATTTAAAAACCTGCCTGTTTCAAAGATGCACTGAATTTACTGTACATACGTTTTTTGCACCATATGAATACATCTGTACGTGTTTTACTCACTTAAGAGACTTGACAAATCTGGAAAATAGGTAAGCTGTTCGACTTCGTACTTTTGGACTTGAATGGCGAAGACCACGGTGATCTAAAAATGCCATCTGCAATCAGAAAGTATTTCAGTCTAACCAAGGGGTGAAAGCTAATCATCCAATAATTTAAGAAAGCCAACTTCTTTAACGACCTTCAGAAAATAAGTTCTTAAACCTATACAAAATACCTAGACTTATCTAATTGAATAAGTAAATGGATGAAACTTACTAGAACAGTTGGAATGTGCTGGGGCTCAACAGCAAAGAATTTTTCATATCTAACCACTGTTTCAAAGAATTCCAGCGTCACTGATGTATGTTGATAGGCACTAACACCAGAAGTCACTAGCTACAAAAAAAAGCATTAGCAGGTTAGTACTTTACCCATTTATAACGCCAAACAACAATGAACTTGAAATGTTGGTAATTAATATAAGAATTGAAATGTTTCAATCTACATTAGCATTTTCAAATAGCTCCCAAGTAACACCTGCTTACCGTTCTCATCATGTCTTGCAAAGCTGTAGCTTTTGTAACATCACCAGAGAAGTGAGCACCATGAGACACAGGAAGAGCCTCAGCCAACATATACAATAACCTTATCGCGACTTCTACTTCCATAAATCGTGTAGTTTGCCAGTTCCTAAAGAATGAGAAGGGCCTGTTAGTCACTGTAGATTATGAAATAATCACAGTCCTACCTTGTTAGCATTTTCTTTTGAATATTCAAGTGTATAGTACAAATGAGTAGAATCCAGCATAGAAAATAAATGCTGTATTTCAGGACACTTCTGAAGATCTTATTCAAAGATGTACCACCTCTCCATCAGAGTGCTACCAATTTTCTTTTACCAATTTCAACTTGAAAGCTATAGATTTCTCCAACTGCTTATTTAGGTACAAAACCATTCACTTTGATGTATTGGCCAGTCATTTAGCGTCACTTAAAAAGAGGGCGCACTAAAAAGCAAGGCACAAGGAAGGCACTGACAGTACTAGCTTTCTGTTGGTATAAACACAGCCATTCTCCTAGTCAGGCACCTACTTTTATTTACATAGCTCTCAGGATTGGTTCTGTTCTTTTTGTAAGAAGAAAAAAAATCTTCACTGCTGTTTCTTTTCTGTATCCAACTTATGTTTGTTTGTTTTTTTTCTGCTAGCAATAATACATGAAATAACTTTCTACATCTTGTTAACATTTCCTGGTGGTGTAAAACAAACACTTGTCCAAATGACTGTTGTGCAGGCAAGTGACAAAGATGAAGAGACACCACCAGAAGAAAAGAAACCAAAACAACAAAAACACTAGCTACTGATTAAGGTTACAAAAAAGAAAGCTGTGTCTTCCTAAGTAATTGGGTAAGATTTTTATCACAAAGCTATACAAAGTCATACTACTAAAGTTGTTACTAGTTTATCAACAGGCTTTGCCTTGCTACTTCACACTTACTGTTAGCGCAAAGTCTGACAGAAAGAAAGGCAAGAAAGCTAAGGGAATTGTATTTATGTAAACAAGCTTAAAAACAAACAAACAAACAAACAAAAAACACAAAAAAACTTACTGAAGTGTAGTGTTAAAAACTCTGCGGACAGATGCCAACAGCAACTCTGGTGAGACCTGGGCAAGTCTGTCCAGCAACAGTTTCAACTGTTTTCTGTACTCCACAAACATTGCTTCATCTTCACCCTACAAAACATTCACATCTATGAAGCATGTTTTAATCCAGAAGAGTTTTAGACAGTGGCACCCCAAACAAAAATGTATATACAAGAACAATACTTCATGTTTGGAAAATTCAGTAATACTCTTGCAACATAGCAGCTAGCTCCTTTATTGTCTGGTTGCAATATGCTGAGGTCCACCACATTTAGTCCAGAAACACATTAAAAAGGCTTTCCAAACTGAAAACTAACCAAAAGTATGTGTGGCTTCAAAAGTAATAACTCCTATTTTACTATGTTGGCCCACGATGTCAGAGGCAAATGTTGGTGGTATGGTAGTAGAGGCTGAATCTTTCCACCAGTATCCCGCTATGTTTTGTCGTGTGACAGATGGGAGCAGAGGGGCAGTCTGACACAATGGTGTCTGACATGGAAGTGTGTAGGAAGCAAAGGGGTGTCACTGAATTCCTCCATGCATAAAAAATGGCACCCATAGGCATTCATTGACACTTGCTGAATGTTTATAGAGACCAAAAAGTGGATGTGAGCATAGTGAGGCAGTGGGTGGTGCGTTTCAGCAGTGGTGACAGTGAAAGGAAAGACAAGCCACTTTCTGGTCAGCCACGAAGATTTTGACAAGTGTGGCATGCAGGCTTCTGTTCACTGCTGGCAAAAATGCACAGCTAATGGTGATGACTATGTTTAAAAATATTTTTTTTTGTAGCTGAGAATTTGCTCTATCAAATAACAGTATTGTCTTCTTTGTATCTGTTGTAGTTTCCATAATATATCCATAATATGTTGTACTTCCATAAATAAATAGGAGGCATTACTTTTGGAAAGAAAATGTTCTTTGAAAAGCCTTTTTGACCCAGTTCTTGAAAACTGACTCATTCCTCATGAAGACACTGCTCCTCAGCATCTAGCTGATTTTTAAAATTAATCTGACAGAAACATTTAATGTGTACTACATATAGTCCAAGTTCACCTCTAAGACCATAGCTCTCTGAATAGCCCAGAGCAGAACTGCCTAACACATTCAGCCATTACTGCTAACTGGCAGAGATGCAAGGGGAAGAAACAAATCAAAGACTGTCCTCCTCTTTCAGCTTATTTTTGCAGAAGTTTGACCGCTTCCATCTAAAATAGGTTAAGCAGTATCTTCTAAATGTTTCTCAAATGATGTTTCTCAAATGTTTTTGCATGACAGCAGAAATATGCAAACTCACACTGAATAAGCCAGCTCAACAGCTATGCTTATCTAACAACACAGTCGTATTTGCCTAGAAACAGCTCTGTGCAAATACAGAGTTATCCTGTTAACTAAACTGCTTGTATATCCTTTTACTATGTTGCTTCGTCCTATGAAGATGTGCCCTTATGTTTAAAATAAAACAAGTTTTCCACACAAGAAATATATTGTCTACAGACCTTAGCTTCCTAAGAAAAATATGAATTTTTAAAGTGTGAGTTTTATAATGTGCAATTCAAGTTGCATTTACGATGTGCAATTCATACAGTACCTCATTTTCAAAATTATATTCTTCATCATACGTCAATTTCTTCATAACAGCCAACATGATTGCCTAAGATAAACAGAACTGTAAGTGTAGAAGCAGACAAGCAATAAAAAGCAGAAGTCAAAATCCTACAGAAAAGAAAACATTATGGCAAATGTTACCATATTCGTAAACATTTACATCCCATTCGAATTATTATTTTCGGAAGTTTTGAAGAATTAACAGTGCATATTGAAACAGATAGGTTCTATCCAAATTATACACGTGCAGTTTTAGATACACAGTATTAATGACTTTAAGCCCTCCAACTAGCAGTATTAGCTGGCTTTATTTCCTGCTTCTAACCTGTGCAGTTCAATTCACACTAAAAAGAACAATTAAAGATGACAGAACAAGGCAGAGGAAGCTAAACAGGTTGTCTGAGATTATTTTTCATAGAGGTAGGTCAGCTTAGCCATCAAATTATTTCTCTAGTAGCTCAGCATCTTCAAAAGCGGTTGTGGGTTTTGAGTTCTTTTCTTTTTTTTCCCAGTTTAGCAAGCTAAATTGGCCCAGCAAAAGATGTTTCCAACCATTTTCTTTTTGTGAATTGAATGAAAGAAGAAAGGTTGGTATGACTGTTTCTCAGTCTAACAAAAATCCTCAAGATGTGCTCAGTAAAGTTAAGAAATAGTAACAGGAATTTCAGTAGAAAAGCAAGTCAAACACAATCATAGATTTCTAGATAGCAAGACATTCAGATTTTAAGTGTCTTAAGTGTGCTGCAGTAGTAATTTGATTTGAACAGAAGATACAAAGTTTTCTGGACACAAACATAGTTAACTATCTTATTGCTTAATGCATAAAATTAATCTTATAAACTTAAGCTTAATGCATAGCTTCATATAATACTTAGCATGTAGCTGGTCATCTTAAGTACAAATGTTATATTCGAGCAGCAGCTTCTTTTGTAAGTTTAACTTATGAGGAGTTTATTCTATGACAACCCTTCCCATATCCCTTCCAATTCTTTGGAATTAGGGAAGGTTTTAATAAAAATGAAAAGCTTCAGGAGAAAACATCTTCTGTCTTGGTTAAAGAACATTCTATCAAAAAGTTGTCGAGCACAGCAAGATAGGCTTACAGCACGAAGATTGCTTGGGAAGACCAAGCACTTAAATAGCTTTCATCCTCATATATAATTAAAATTAACTAGTAAGACTATGTTGAATTGTTGTCTTATGGACATCTTAAAGCATATACATTATACACAATTTGTTGCAATAAAATGAAAAAAGGAACTGGGGCTGTTTAGTCTGGGGAAGAGGAGGCTGAGGGGAGACCTTCTTGCTCTCTTCAAATACCTGAAAGGTGATTGCAGCGAGAGCAGGGTTGGTGTCTTCTCACTGGTGACAGGACAAGGGGAAATGGCCTCAGGTTGTGCCAGGGGAGGTTAAGTCTGGATATCAGGAAAAACTTCTTTACAGAAAGGGCTGTTAAGCATTAGAATAGGCTCCCCAGGGAGGTGGTTGAGTCACCATCCCTGATTGTGTTTAAAAACCGTTTGGATGTGGTACTCAGGGACATGACTTAGCTGTGGGTTGTTAGAGTTAATATAGAATGGTTTGGTTGTGGTTGGACATGATCTTGAATGCCTTTTCCAACCTGAGCAATTCTATGATTCTATGACACGTTCTGATAAAATGTCAGTAAGAATCCTTAGTAAAAAAAAGTTGATACTTACCTCTACATTAGTTTTTTGTTGGTCTGAAAGTGCAGAAAGCTATAAAAGAAATTTCAAGTGTTATTTCTCGTATAGTAACTTCTTTCTTACTGTCTAATAGCAAAATACAGATTTGCTTTTGAAAAACCACATGAAGCAAGCCTCTTTTCCACTTAATGCAGGATTTAACTCAGTTCCTACAGATTTTTAAGCAAAACTCCATAAACAGTACACCCACAGCATATGAAAATACTGAATGCTAATTAGTCAAAGGACTATTTTGTAAGGTAGCTTACACAAAGCATTAGCTTCATATATTCCCACAAAATCAAGGCAAATAATTTATCAAAAAATGTTAAACTGAAGTCAGGCATACTTACCTGTTTCAAGATGTGAAGGTAGAATTTATCAAAAAATGTTAAACTGAAGTCAGGCATACTTACCTGTTTCAAGATGTGAAGGTAGTCATAACAAAATCCAATGATATTAGATGAGATGTCATCGTCTTCATGAATTAGCAGTTGTAACATTAGGGACACTTCTGCTTCAATTGCTTGCAGAGCATCTTGAGCACTCTTCATATCACCATTTTTTATCAGTTTAGTCCAACTAGCTATTAATGCTTGCCCCATCCCATTGACCAGCTTAGAAAATCTGGCCAGAAAATCCACGTCATCTTCCTGTCAGAAAAGATACCTGATTAAAAATACTAGCAGAGTTCAGGACTAAATAGCATGAACTTACAGATGGTGCTACTCACACTTAGTATACAGTAGAAATAATACCAACATCTGTCTCCTCAACGGAAAGTAAAATTATCTTTTGTTGTTGTTGTTCCCCAGAGATTAGAGAGAGAAAAAGCGAAGTGATGCTAGAGAGCTGGCATTATGCATTCTTCATTATGCAACAGCAGCTTGTTCCATGCTCCATCTCTTTAGATTAGCACTTTATGGGACAACTTTAAAAAATTAGCAACTGCACCTCACTTCAGAAATACTGGTATCAAGCAACAGGCAGTACAGCCTGTAAAAGTGAGTGATCATTTGATATTTATGACTTGCCTTTGCAGAAATACATTGATCAGAATTGAGAAATACTGCTAGACCAGTCATCTCAAAAAAATGGTTTGCTCCCTATCAGAACTGTACTGAAGCAGAGAAATAACAAGCCTCTTGGAGACTGAGGTAAGATTTTTAGAGAAACAACTCCTGAATTGATGATTGCACATTTCTGGCCTTCCATTAGGAACATATATTTGACGAAGATTTCACAATAATGAGATAACCACCTCACAATCCAAGAACTACAGCTTCATCAGGACTAGGTTCCTCTTTCTTCACAGCACATAGCAAACAGCTCTTCCTTAAACACTGCTACTGCACAGGGAACATGAGTTTCATTAGTAGGTCTATTTTTCTGGTTCCCAGATAGGTGTTTCAAGACTTGTGTTTGCTGGTACAGATGCGCATAACAATATACATGACCTTAAGAAAGCATATCTCCTGTCTCACCCTAAAAAAACTCTGTCTTGGCTACATTCTTAAAATACTTTAGCTGCAATATCTGTTAAAGAGTAATTCATAAAGAAGGATGCAAGGGAACAAAACACAGGAACAGCATAAATAGTATGTGAAACACACTTCAGGAGAGGAGTTTCAGAATACCCTCATGCTGAGGACACACAAAATGCAATAAATTGTGGTTTAAATGAATAAAGAATAATAATAACCACCTGTTAATTTAAGTACAAGAAAAGTGCAGTGTTTAACATTGATGGATAAGCACAGCTAATTCTCCCTACATCTGTGGACTTATTTTCACAGTTTTCTGCAATCTGCTTGTTTAAGAACTGTTTGAAACCTATGACTCATTGCTATTGTAAAATCAATTTACAAACCTGGTCAATACTGAAGAGGCCAGCAGACTGTAATACTTGACATAAAGATTCAACCAATTTAGTTTTATCAATTGGGTCCATTCCCTTATTTACAATTTCAAACAAACAATCACAAGCTTCTTCCCGGAGAACTTCCACAGACATGTGACCTAGCAGCATATTTATAAACCTTTGGAAAAAAAAGAAATTTATAGTTAAAAGTACACAGTAGCATCATACAGAAGCTTTGTATTAATTATGTGCAAAATTAAAAATGACTTATAAAAAAGAAATCATTATAAAGTCGGTTGTACTGACTAAATCCACTATTTGATACATTTTAAGGATAATACAGAAAACTCTACAGTGTCTACTTTGGCCATTCTATCAGCTTGCTTGCAAATTCGATTACTAAAACAAAAGTCTCATTTATATATAATTAAAGTCTCTATTCTAAGAAAAGTTTTCATGTAGTTTCACGGAAATACAGGCAGCACATTATCAAGTGCTGTTGTCGCCTCCTCTCCCACCTCAATATTCCATCAAAAAACTCGTACCTTTCATTGGCTATCAAGCTCAAATCTATCCAGGATACGTAAGCTCCAACAACTTCAAGGCACTGGCATGTCAACTCCGAGTTATTGTACTGGTAGTTTTGTAAGATTTGGTACCATGATTCCACCAAACTTGGAATGCACTGTTCCCTCATGGTATCTTTTAATAAAGTGTTCCTACGAGCCTCCTATCAACACAACGAAAACAATAAATCAATCTTGTAATTCACCAGTAGCATTTTTTCAAGCTAGTAGCACTTTTATATCCACTACCAGAAACTACTTGTCCTAACAAGATGAACAACTCAAATAATAATAATAAAAAAACACCAGAAAGAGCACCTTCATTTTCTTGCAAGAAAGATTAAAAAAAAAAAAAAAACAAACACAGCTTTTCCTCCTTCTTTCCTACCATGACGCCCAAACACTGAAGAAAGGCAGGCAAGGGAGAAAAAAGTTACATAATTAAATGGATTTTTGATGTTAGGACTCCTTCAAACGTGCACTAGAAGATATTACCATTGTGAAATGAGTCAATCTAACATTAAGTCAGCTAACTCAGCCCATTAGTTTTTGTTTTCTAGCTCTTCAAGCAGAAAAAAAAAATGCAATAACCGATAAGTATGAAAGCATAAAAAGCATTAAACAATGTACAGCTTTGGGATCTAAATCCCCTAATGACTCTAAGGCAGAGTTGCCATAGGAAAAAAATAAAAAAAAGCCTCTCTGCAAATCTTCTCCTGTCATTGAAATAGAGAATTTTTTGGAACTTTAAAACAAATTTTAATGTAAAATAATAACTTGCCTCTGATGTATGAACAACATCCCGGTCTACCAGTTCAGCATCAACAGCCATCAGGATTCTGAGGTACATATCTACACCTCGTGGATTAAGGTCAACTACTGATAGAATATCAAAAAAAAACTTGGGCCATTTTGTGAGATATTCGGTAACAAAAAGCAATGCAAAGACTTGTGCTGCTTTGTTGCGAATAAAAGTCTTCTCAGGCTGGGGATTCAGCATCTGGTAGAAACAAGATATTATATTCGTTTATTCTTAAGTAGAGAAAAATCATATATGCTCATTGATCTCTACAGAGTGATTAGCGTAGTACCTCTCCCTTACTGGCTGAGACAAATAAAAAGCTTTACCTTTCTAATGATTTTGAATAAAACTTAGCTAAACCGTAACAAAGCAGGGAAAACATTCTTTCTGGATCTTAAGTCCTAAGTCATTCAATACAAAAATATTAACTGTGCTATTCAAAAACTAAAATAAAATTTCTTCATTTGTTGTTTGAAGTAAACAAGAACTTCTAGAAAAAAAGTTACTGTTGTCGCATAGCTAGTTTCATCTAAGTTAGATGCTAATAAGAATGGTATGAAGTTCTTCCAGATCTCATCTCTTTAAGGGAAAAATGGAATCTGTTGCTATCAATCCTTCTCTCTCCCTCCCTCTCCTTTTACATAAATTCCTCTGAAATGGGACACCAAGAAAAAATAAAAACAATGTAATCCATTTCACAATGATCTGTTCTTTTTCAAGCTGTAATATATTCTATTTATTAATTTTTGAATTTCTATAATCAAAACAAGTATCTTAATTGCCAGTACAGGATTGGAACTACAGCTAGATCGTGGCAGGAAGAGGCAAAGATTTGCATCAGTTCACTTGATGGTTCCGCAATTGCAAACCCTTGGGTCCAACTGTTACCACAAATTCAGCTACAGTAACTACCTCCCCAAGAAAGAGCAGCCAATACAGCACGGTAGCTTTACCAGAAGGGTGATTTAAATAGTCTTTACCATTCATTCACAAATGTCTGCCATTATGCTAAGTACCCTATGGATTTAAGCTAGGAGGGTCTTAAAAACAAAATTACCACTGCTATTCTAGACACTCAAGAACATCAGGAATCTAGATTATATTTCTCTAAAGAAAAACTTTTAATGCTTCTTATTTCATACACAACTGATTAAACCACAATCATTATCAGATGTAAGAGTTCTATATTTAGTATTAATTTCAAGCACAGACTTTCTTATAAGAAACAATTTAAAGGATTTCTAATAACAATTAGCACGTTAGAAGACAATGCATATCTTCAGGAAACCATTTTTAAACTCAAATGACAGATTAAACATTTAGCCTGCACTCAATGCATTATGTCAGCCTGCCATGCAAAACCACTGTAAAAATACTTACCTGGGCTTGCAGCCATGTTATGAGCGTTTCCCTAATTAACTGCTGCTGGACTTCAGTAAGCTCAGAGTATCTGAAACAAAGCACAAGAAGATCAAAATATGACTGCTTCTTGACAAGAGAAACATTCAGTGAAGTGAAAACTCATTTAATAGCAACATTGTGCATTAGCGTCAATGAAAAGTTCCAAGGAAAAGGAATTTACATAGCTGTTTGCAAAAAAAAAAAAAAAGTATAAAAATAAGGGAAAACATTTTGCCCATATTAATGAATTACATTTCCAGGCATTGGTGCCTCCTCTAAGCAGCCTGAAGTTTTGTGGGAAGGCTGCCCTGTTCTAAGGCCAGGACCTTAAGACCGCATTATCACACATTTGACCATAAACTATGGGGAGAAGGATGGACATTTGTATATGCTAAAATCTGAGTTCTACACTCTTTGAAGATCACAAGGAAGCTTCACTGATCTGACCCTACAGTGCATTTACTATCAAACACATGTCAAAACAAGAAAAACAAAGCAAACAAGGAATTCTACTTCACATGGTACACACACAAGCCTTGGCAGAATTCTATGTTATAACTAGCTCAACCCAAATACTGCCCACACATATTCCATCTGAGGACTAGAAAAGTTGAGAAGAAACTTTCTGCAATTACTTCTCCAAGGTACTATAGCTCTGGTAAGATCCCTGACAGAAACAACTGCTGAATGTGATCTCAACGTTCCTGTTACTTAATAAATAAGTAGAAGAAAAAAAGCAATCCCACTGAAAACAGAAAAAATGAAAAGCAGGAAAACAAGAGGAAAATTTACTGCAAGAAGCAGATGACAGAAATTGAATGTGGAGACAAAGGAGAACAGTGATGTAAAACTGAGTAAATAAGAGCTCAAAAAGCTAAGCCTTGAATTTTTGGTCCGATACGCAATTGTGAACCATAGCTGCAAAATACATCTTATTCCTATATGCAGCCTGGCTCAAACATTCAGTGTACTGCAAGCAGTTGTAACAATATTCCAAGAGGCAGACACCTCTACCATGATGTTCAAGCTCACACCAAAGGAGTCCAAAGCATGGAACAAATACAGTTCCATGCAATGAAACTTACATTATTTTAAACTATTTTTTCTTAAAATTACAATGCTACAGAAACATAACTCAGTGAAAATACGACCTTATCACAACATCTCTGCCATGCTTATTGCACAAACAGGGCTTTGTCTAAGTCCTGGATTCTGTACTGAGCAAGACTGCTATGTGCAGGACAAACTCTTTCCTAAATATCAGTGAGAATGTAGAGCAAGGCTTGAAGGAAAGTGCTAAGTTTCATCCCATACTTGGTGATCAGGTCTGTGTTGGGCCATACATAGCTGTTAGGACTAGCAAAGTAAAGTGCACTGCTCAAACACAGCTACTCCTCATCTAGGAAAAGCAGAAGGAATAAAAGAAAGAAAGAAAGCCCTTGTGGACTCAGTTACAGCTCATGAACAACACCAAGGTAACAGTTTGCAGAACAAGGGTTCCAAGATCTTTTATTCAGGAATAGTAGGAGTGACATGCCATTTTATTTGCAAGCAGAATAAAAAGGGAAAATCAAAATAGATTTACATGATTTTACATAAAGAAAGATCACTAACTTGAATTTAACTTGATGTTCCAGAACTTGAAAGCAAAAGAACTTGATGTGATCATCACTAGAAAAGAAAAGAAAATTCTATTAGAGGTAGCAGTATGGTACACTTCCCTGTCAAGAAAAAAATCCTCAAATATTACAACGAGGTGGTGCCTTTGGCAAATCAAGAATGACTACACACTAGAAAAAAAGGCTAAGCAAAAATGGCAAATACTCTAGCAATTCATTTGATAGAAATGAGCAATTAATATTGATATTCCCTCTTATAATATTTTTTTTCTGTATCTGCCAGTTTATTATACTCTGAGTTTGGTACTGAGCATACAAAACTACAATACCTATTCCACTATGTCTTTAAAAAAAAAAATATATATATATATATATATATAAATTGTGTATCTTGGTAAAATGCTGCTTTTCAAATTTCACAGTTTTGTTAATGACTGCATACTATGTGGTGGAATCAGAGAAGCTTTGATAAATCATCTGCAAAAAAAAAAAGTATTCACCATAAATCACTGTCATTATTTGGAAGATTCACACTCCTGAATTTCCTTCCAACTTGCACTATTCTACAATACAGCAATAACCTATTATTTGAGATCTGAATATACAGCTTGGTGCAAAAATAGTGTTGACTGCATAATCTTGGCATACGGAACAATGGGATGGCTTAGTAGGAGAATGGGGAAATGAGGAACTATTTTTGAGCTTATTGCATATAAAATCTATATAACTAATGAAAATAGGCAATGATTTTTATTTACGTTACCTGTATATACTCTGAGCTAATGCTTCTGCACAGACTTGCCAAGCATCCTGAGATATCTTCAGTTGCTCAAAGTAGGCTAGTGCCTGTAAGCATCCAATTAAGTATCATGTGATAAAGAACCAACACAGAAAATGCCAATGAAACAAAACCCAAAGCACACAGCAAAACTTCTTATTTGCACTTAGACACACCTCTCCTTCAAAAAACATGGTATCTGGAAACTTCCAAGTCTTTATCTGGCTCCCTCATTAACATAATGCCAGTGTTTCTCCAAATTCAAACACTGCAGGTACTCGTTTCCACTTAACATTTTGTTACTTGAATATTAAAAGGTCAGAATCACATAACTGGCACAGTTGGAAGCAACTTCTGATGATAATCCAGTCCAAACTGCCTGCTCAAAGCAGAGTCAGCTGTGGGAATTTGTTCAGGGCCTTTTTCACTTGGGTGTTGAATACAACTTCCAAGGCTGGAAGTCCAAGTTATAAATTCCCTCCACAAATTCTAAAGAGCAAGAGACTTAGACCTTTTCATTGGAAACAACTCATTTCTGTTGCACCACTTTGCTTGCATTCTACATTCCAAACAACATTCAAACACAATCTCTCATTGATCAGCTGACAATAGTCAGTTTATGAACACATTGCAGACTAAGAAACATCTACTTCAGTCAAATTTTAGATACCAAAGCTGCTTCTCAGATCTTCTAAGACTCTTATGAAAACAGTTAACTCTACATAATTGCTTTCAAATTTAGTTTGGTGCATTATACAAAACAGTAAAACAATTTTTGAAACTCAGATTAGATTGACATCATTTTAAGCCTATAAAGGCTTGTATTTCAAAAGGTTTTTCTAATTATCATGATTGTTTACATTCATCAAAGTAATTATTCAGAGAGTTGAATTAAGTTCTTAAAACAAGAAATCACAATATCTTGCACTAACTTTCTTACAGTGAACAGTTTAATTAGCTAAGGTTTGATACTTCATAAAGTCAGGTATTGTAATGTCACTTCTTGCATGAGTAAAAAATTAGTCACCTTTCACCATAAAGTATTTCAAAAGTATGCAGACTGCATGGTTAAAAGGAAAATCTGTGAGTTTCAAATGCACAGTGACATTTTCTTGACAAAGCATTACAGTTTAGCTGTACTTATCTTTTCAAGGACAAGCACCTCCAACAAACAGATTTAACAGGCTGCTTAGCAACACCAGGATGCATCAGATTACATTTTTAACTTCCTTATACATTCCAGGGCTTGTTTTATGAACACCCAAAGAAGATGTCCATATTCTCATTTCTGAAAAGTTTCACTGAATGTCATCTTATATGCAGTTGAATCAATTTGATAAGTAAGCAGTAAGCATTTACTCATTAAATAGTTACAAAACTAGAAATGCCTTTCCATGTGAGCATCTCTCATATCATTTAAGTCCCTACTTACCATGACCTTAAGTTACTCTAGGCTTTACCACCTTTTAAAAACTTGCGTTTCATAAAAGACTCTAAAGGCAGGTAACCAAAACAACAACAACAAATCAAAATAAACAGACAAAAAACCCAGCCTGCTCCCCACCCCCTAACTGCCACCTAAGAAGTAAAGGGAAATCACAAGCAACTTGGCATTTCAGCAGCTGATTTCCATCCCACAGCTGATTGAGGTGCTGAACAAGGACTAGAATTGAAAGGACTGAGCCAGAGCCCAGAGATACAAAATCAATACAAGTTAGCCATAGATGTTACCAGTTCAGTGAAGCTATTTCAGCTTAGATACATGCTTGCAACGTGACTGTTGGTACAAGCCACCACAAACCCTTTGTGCCGGTTAACTATATAACAACCAAGAAAGCAATTACTAGACTTTCTACTGAAGTAGCACCCCAAATTATTAGAGAAATAAGCAAGTTAATTACATACTCTTTGTCTGAAGTCTGCATCAGCATTTGGGTTTAGCCCCAAAAGGGCTTGCTCATCCATCTCTACTGCTATGCTCTCCGTTTCCTACTCCTGCTAACAGGTTTGCCCACTTCTTCTAAAGTGGAAACTACGAACATCTGAAAATAGAAAAAGAAATTTTATTTGCTAAGCACAACAATGAAAATTAAAAGCAGGCCAGTAAGAACCACAGAATTTTGAGCACAAATCTCAAACACATTGTATGTACTGCACCAAAACATGAGCACGCATGCTACTGATACAGATCTCAGAATCCTTTCATCTACTTTCAATAACAGAAAAATAGTATAATGTATACAGTTCTACAGAAAGGTCTGAATTCAAATTTCAAGCACACCAAGAATGTTTCAGTAAGATATGACATAAGCATAGGTGAGCTACTTAAATGATGGATAGCAGCTTAGCAACTGCAAAAATAATTATCTCTACTCACCTCTAAAATACTGTTATGATGCTTCATAAAATCATTTATAAAGTATTTCCCCTATGGGAACAAAAGCATTACCAGGGCTTTTTTTCTAAAGCAAGCACACATTAGAGAAGTATCAGACATTAACCACAAAATACGTCATACTGAGCTGTTAACATAGTTTTCTGTTCCTATAAACAGATGACAATTTACTAGTGATGATTTCTATTTAGAAACATCAGTGTAAAACTAACAAGGAAGCTGGACAAGTGTTCTGAAGATCAGGTGTTTCTACATGCCATTCTTCAACACACTGGATAAAAAAGTGGATTAAAAAAATCTTCATTAAATACATGAACGCTGTTAAACAGCAAGAGGGATCGAAAATCCACCAGGCCATTAAAGCATGCCCACATGGTAACAGAGTTGCTCAGGCCCAAAGAAAGGCCTTGTTACATAAGTATGTAGGAGGTAGGGGAAAGAAGGCACACAAGAGGAAGAGACAAAACGCAAAGGAACTGCTGTTTCAAACTGCCTACAGGTAGAATTTCCGATTTCTTAGCATTGCGTGTCTGGTGCATGCGCTGCCATTCACCCTCCCCCACTGGAGGAAAGGTGGCACAGTGACAGCCGAAGAAGCAAGCCTGAAAGGGAAGGCCCAGCAATCAACACAACAGCAGGCAGACATTTCTGTAAAACTGATTACAGAATAACTATAACTAAATGCATCACTAAAGGCAGTTTAGTAAGTAAAATTAAGTTCATACAAAATGAAGAAAAAAAAAGCACATTGTGGCAGTACAGGAATCAGAAAGTCTGGAACAAAGCAACGAGTCATGGTGAAACAAGCTTTGCACTCTGCCTGACGACACTGAGCCACCCCACTTGGGGTCAGAACCTCCAAGGATTAAAGCTGCTCTCCTGATATTTCTCCCTCTCGTTTTCCCTATAACCAACATCCAAAGCAGTCAGACAAAAACAAACTCTGAAGAATACTGCAAGAATAAAAGTGCTTTCTCGTATGGCTTCTTTCACTTGGGGTCTGGCCCACAGTTACACACGTAAAATGGTTTTAACACACACCAGTCTACCTTTGGCAGATTTTTCCTGCTGATTATCACTAGATTCTTTGCCCTGCAAGTAGTAATCTTCTACACGCCGGTGACAAGCCTTGCTATTAAAAGTAATGTGGCTCAGAGATGTGCTCCCTTCAGATGTTCAGCTCACAGCAGAGCCAGCCAGCTCAGCTACCCCCGCACATGCTACATAAGCACATTTAACATTCGATTTTCTACCATATAACCTGTTCAAAGAGTGTCAGCTTGACTCACCCGCTCAGAAAGCTATCAGTTATACAAGTTACACAAGAAAGAAGGAATAAACGCGGTCACAGCTCGGGTGGGGGAGGAGGACGGCCCAGTGTAACAGCATTAATGGTCAGAGGTGCGCGGCACTCGGAGCAAGCAGGGCTGAGCCAGAAGCGTGCTGAAAGCACACACTACAGGTGACGAGCATCAGAACAATTAGCGATTAAAGCGCCTCATGTACAGCATTCATTTGGGGGTATTTACAAGGCCGTGTCAGCAGGAAGAGCCAGAGCCACGCTGCTTCAATTCGCTGGGGACCCGCTCTAACCCTACGCGCTCCTTTCTGGTGCCTGCTGTGTTTGCCGCAAGCCTCGGGCACGCGTAGGATCCAAAGCCCTTACGTCGGCTTAACATATGTACGAGAAGCGCCGTAATTACGGCTGCTCCCACAACTTCTCCGACGGCCTAGAAAGTTCTTCTGGTAGCACGGCGCGGCCCGCGGCGGCGGGCACTGAGAGCCGACCGGCAGCTCCCCATTTCCCAGCTCTCCCCCTCCCTTCCCCTCGCCGATGCCGCGGGGCCCTCCCGCACAGGAGCAGAGCTCCACGCGGTGACGGAGCGCTCCCCGCAACCAAGCCGGCAGAACGGTGGAGGCCGCCGCCACCTCAGCGGCCACCACGCCGCCGCGGCCCCCACCCGCCAACGGCCGGCGAGCCCCAGCCCCCGCCCGCCGTTACCTTCCCGGTCACTCCTCCATCGCGGCACCGCCGGCTCCCGCCCCACAGCTCCGATGTCGCCACGAGCATAGGGAGCGGGCCGGGCCGCGCAGGCCGCGCCGCCTCGGTTGGCGGCGGGGGGAGGAGAAGGAGGAGGAGGCCCGGGGAGGTGGCGCGGCCCTAGCGCGTCCGGGAAGGGAAGGTGCCCCCGCCCCTCCGCCGCTGAGCGGGACTACAGCTCCCAGCGTGCCCTGCGGCACCTCGGGACAGCCCCGCCGGCCGGCGCGCACTGGCAGCTGTTGTTCCTACGAGTCGGGAGCGTGGTGTAGCGCCCGCTCCCTCTGCTGGCGGAGGCAGCCCGAGGCCGCCCGCCCGCCCGCCGGCCGTGCTCGGCGTCTGCTTCAGAACGCGGTTACCCCGTTCTGAGTGGAACGTGAGAAAGGGCCCTTGGCCGCCGCCTCCCCGACACGTCTGCGGGAAGCAGCGCCGAGGCCAGCGACACGGACAGGGCCGCGTCCCAGGGGGTTACCAACACGCTACCCGAGGCGGCCCAGCCGCCGCCCGCAGGCAAACAACAAACAAACGAGCAAACGAGCAAAACCCCTCTGCAGTTTTGGTTCCTCCATTCGCGACGAGCCTAGGACTACC
>JANHGO010006714.1:0-21006 GCA_024606505.1 Aquila spilogaster
CGTTAGCTCATTTGTAAACTGTTCCAGATGTAAGATTTTGGCAGCTTTCCAGTAGGCTGGCTGCAGTCTGAGCTTTCCTGCATCCGCAGTGAGAACTGCAATGCCTGACTCTTCAAGGGAAAGCTCCGTAGGGCTGACGACAAATTCCATGAAGTAACCTGCCTGCCTGCTGGAGAGAAATTCAGACAGAGCCCAGGGCAAAGGATGCCCTTTCTCCTGGGGCCAAGCTGCAGCTGTTCACCTGCGGATGAGTGATCGATCTGCATTATGAATCACCCCGCGAAAGCCCCTCTGAGGAGATCATTCAGTGATCATATCAGGGACTCCACTGCTAGAGCTTTGGATGTTATCTGGAAAAACACGCGAGACAGACGTCTGGCAGGTGAGAAGGGCATTGAAATAAGCATGCTTTAAGGTTCACAAGGGATTGTAATCAATAATGGTAATTAGCCATATCATTTGCATAATGAATTGGTGTCGCTTCTAAGTATTTCTCCGGTGTTTTGCTTCTGTGTCATGTTACTTCAGTGCTACGCCTACAGCGGGAGCTGCGTGCACTGCTCTAACTAGGCAAGATAAACAGCAGCTAAAAGAAAAGAATATGGGTCTGCTGTTGCAGTCCCCAGACCTGAAGAATGCCGAAGCGTTTCATTTTGCTGCTAGGTCAGAGCCAGTGCTCTAAGGCTGTGCTGTACCTCAGCGCGTTCCATTCCAGAGCCAAGCAGAGTGTCAGTCAGAGTAGCGGGGCCACGCACTGAGCCATGGCTGGTATTTCCTCTGGCAGGGCTGCTAGTGCTGCAAGCTCCAAGTGAGCCTCAGATGTGCCAGAGACAGGCTGCTGAGACAGAAATAAAGCACCAATGACATGGTCACAGTTCACATTTTTATTTTGACCCAAAAGCCTGAGGCAAACTATAGCAGAGGGCTGGGGGAGGGTATAATTAAACTCATTTGATTTTCCTCCGCTGTTGTCTGTCTGTTAGATCGAGTGCTTCTCATTCACCCTGCTGGGGCTGTTACTTTTATTGTCATGGCATTGGGAGGTTTCAGAGCAAGGCAGTGGAGCTGCACAATGGGTGTGACCTGCCAGAGGGACTGCTGTGGTTTGTTTGTGTACTTACAATGGGGGAGGAGGGAGGAGAAATGTGAGCAATGATAAGATCAGGATGAGATGACAGAGAGCAGATCTTGTGGCTCACGAATGTAAACTGAACTTTTACGTCATTCTCTTGCACTTTACATTTTGGAGGAATGAGAGCAGCTAGGTATGTCACAGGTGCTGGTAGTGGCACGGTGATTACAGAACCAGTTACAGGAGGTAGTTAGAGAGTTAATGACCATGACCAATAAAGAGAAACAGAGACAGAAACATGCTTCAAATCAGTGGAACTTGCTCTGTGCAGTGTGCTAGTGGCAAGATGCTTTTTGTTCCTAATCAAGGATAATGACTTTTCTGAACCGAGGACCTCAGCTTTGCCGCTCTGACAGTAAGGCCTCATGCTCTTACAGTAAGACCTCGTGGACACGTGTCAGACATGAGGATGACACATTTACTTCAGTGCTCAGCAGTTCATCACTAAAGTGCCAGTGCTGTGAAAGTGCCAGACGTTAATGTCTTCCATGACAAACTGGACTGGGCAGATGTTTTGTATTTCAGAGGTGTGTTAAAGTTAAAAAATGGGGCTCTTTGGTAGCTCAAAGACTGCATGGCATGGAAAAGCAGTCATAGCACAGGCCCTGATGTTTGGGATGTTGCTGAACCTTCAACAGAAGGAGCAGTGAGAAGAAAGAAAGTCTTTATAAAAAGGTGTGGATATCGCACAGATCTGTGAAAGGGAAGCTGATGGGGCCACTTGAGCCCTTGTTCAATCTGTGTGTTGCCTGGTCAGCTGGAGACTTGTTTGCCCTGGTATGTGCTTCCATTCCACCTGCTTGAGATGTTTATGTGAGTTCTTTGAAATAAGCTTTTTAAACTTATGGTTAAGTTCAGGATAGCATTGACATCAACAGATTCCAAGTGCTTCTGGCCTATGTCCACAGAAGACAATTACTAACACCAACTGTCTTCTGTAAAGTTATTTTCCTCTTGTTGGCTCACATATGAAAGCATACAATGATATGTAATTTATACCTACTGTACGTGACCTATATATGGAAATACATAGGTTTCATCAGGATATAAAAAGTCCTTGATAAATTTATATATTTAACCTTCAGTATTTGGGGGATAGACAATGGCTAATTATATTTCTTCAGACTGTCACGTTCCTAGAAACGAGGAGAGAACACGAACCCTTTAGCTTCTTTAACTGTGCTGATAAGGGTTGGCATGTTTTTATTCTGCTTGGCAGATGGTTATGAGCCGTCACAGTTTTTATCAAAACAAGGCTTAGATGTTAGAAGACTCTTAGAGTAGTGACAGTTCCATTTTCCAGGCTCTGCCAGTGATGTAGGGTTGTCAGGCCCATAGTGTATTTGGGCTGCTGTTAGTCAGAAAGTCAGAAAATCATGCTGAACACCCAATAACCAGTACAGTAGGGCAATTAGAGTGCAGATATCAGGGTGTATTCCTGAAAGTACTTCATAAACAACAGAGATTCAGGAAGAGAAACAAAACAGCAATAAACCATGTTGCTGTTTTGTTTACTCTCCAGAATATCAGCAGTTTAAAATGCTGACAACTGAAAAATGGTGAAGTGTCATGACTCTGAATTGAGAAATCCACTTAGATCAGCAATTTGTGTTATCAGGACACACCTTTAAAGAAAGAACTCGATATGAGCGAAAGAAATAAGAAAATGTAAAGTATGCATTCTTTGTGGAATATTCAAGATAAAGTAATTCAAAAAATGTGTTGCCTTTAGAAACAACCTGGTAGTCTGCTCAAAAGGATAGCAAATCATGCAGTATAATCTGATATAATCATCAAGCAGGCAGTTGGATGATTTATATAGAGGCATCTAGCCTCTATAAATACTCTGGGAAAACATCATCAAAATTTTTCTGATGTGTCTTTTGCAAAAGATCATGTAATCTGAACAACAAAATGAAAGAGCATTATTCTTGGACAAAAAGTATTCAGAAGGCTATTAATGTTGCATGAAACCAAAAGACTGTAGCTGAAGACCTCTTGGTTTTTGAGCTGATGTGGTAAAGGAATGCAAATGAACAGGGACCTTCTCAGGTCCTCTCTACATACCATCCCACCGTGGCCATGATGGACCATGATGTGAGTGCAATGCCCTCACATTGGTTCTGAACCCTAATATAAAGGCTGAGAAGCTGCATGTTCCTTTCTTCATGTGGCAGAATGGCCTCTGGCCCAGCAAGCCATGGCCAACTAAGAACACTTGTATAAATGTAAGGTGTTGTAGTGGAGTAGCATGCAAAATACCTCTCCTGAGCAGCAGTGAGTTGCACTTCAGTGTGGTAACATCATGGTCAGGCTTTTAATGGCGACTCATGGTTTCCCACTCTGTGTCTTTTGTTCTCTTTCTTAGTTTGCACAGACAAGAATCTAGACACATGTTTACAGTCATGTCTGGTGATCTCAAAATGTGGAAAATGAATATTAAATAAATCACTAAACACAATGGAAGTATTTCTATTGCAGGGAAATCAAAAATGCCTAGTTGAGATGGGATATAATTTGGGGAAATTGAATGAGCAGCAAATAATAAGAGGACAGAATGAGACTCAAGTTGCTAGGTTCTCTAAATGGATGATACAAAAATCACAGCGTTTCCTGTTACTATATGTGTGAAAAATAGAAACACGTCTTTGGGAATTCCAAATGCAGCTTATTCCCCTTACTCATGTCAGACCACATTCTTAGCAGGGAAGGGAAGCACACTGGTTCATTTAGCAGACAGACCTCCCAGTACGGACCAGGGCTGGATGTACAAGAAGGAAAGCAGTATTGGGTGAGCTTTCCCAGAGCTCTCAGCTCAGAATCGTACACAGCTTCAAAATGTTGTAGTCAGACTTCTCCCAGTGCCTCCACTGTAGGCTGAATTATCTGCATGATAGATTGTAGGTTACCTAGTATAACATTTCTCTGCACTTTACTAAGACTTATTAGGTCTATCATATGACATGATCCTGGGTTTTTTTTTGCATTTTCACCAGCATTTTTTAGCAATCACAATCAGACACTGAGTACAGCTGATTATTTCTATACTTTTCTGGATGAGAAAGCTAAATTGTCTTCTGAAACATCGAATTTTACAGACAAAAATAATGTATTTGTTGTCTAGTGTTTTGTGAATTATTGCCAGCTTTGCTGTATTAGCTTAGTCAATACAAGTCCCCCCCAAAAAAATCACTTATTTGCCATTTTTAAAAGTAAGCAACTTTTTTATTTGAAATTATTTATTTAGCTACTTACCATTTATGCTTTTTATGTCATTCTTCTCCTAAATTTCAAAGAAAGCTCACAATATGTCAGTAACCTCAGAATTAATTTTAGTTTTCATCTTTTCATTCTCTAGAATATTTTCATTTTAGACTAAAATAAATATTTGAAGTGAGGTTTTGCCATTCTTCTTTTGTTTTGTTTTGTTTTGAGTTAAATGCCAGAAAAATGAAAAATCAGTCATTTGCAAAGATCTGTTACAGACCACTTCTCATTATGTCTACTTTCATAGAGTTTTAATCATCTGGAAAAATTATATATGTCCTTGTAAGTTCTTGCTAAAGATATAGAAATAAAGAGAACTCTGGGACTGCAGAAAAGTAGTTCCATTAAATTATGCTCCATTTAGATTCCTTCCAGAAGGCCATCAGACAGATTTCATGTAAGCTTCATGTGTTTAATAAAGACTGGCTTACTCTTGAATCTACTTATGAAGATCTTGTTAGCAGGCTCCCTTGAATAGACTTTTTATTTTTTAATTTATGATAGTCGCTTAGCAGTATATCATCATATAGTTTTTCCTGTTGCTGGCCATAGCATTCTTTGCATTACTTGTTTATGTTCATTGGCATCACCTGATACACTATCTTCTCTTTCTCTCCAATACATAATTTGTTCTTCATGACAAAGTATTTCTGTACTTAATTTGTTTAGTACTTACTGCTTTCATTTATACTTTCCTGTTAACTATGATACCTTCAAATATGCCTTTTTCTGGGTTGCAAAATCTATGAGAATAGAACTTCCTCATTCTTAAATAATTCCCAGCTATTGCTTATACTTCCAGGCTTATATATATATGTTCACAACTATATGCCCCATCCATGGAGGCATTCAAGGCAAGGCCAGATGTGGCTCTGGGCAGCCTGGTCTAGTGGTTGGCAGCCCTGCCCACTGCAGGGGGATTGAAACTAGATAATCTTCAAGGTCCTTTTCAACCCAGGCCATTCTATGATTCTATGATGTAGAAATGTATATAGGAAATAAAGGAAGTAAATAAAGGAGAGTTCACCTGAGGGAAACTATTAAAGCCCCAGACTGAAGAAATTTTTTCTGCACTACATTTCATGTATCCATAAAATTGATACTCACAGAGATGACAGATTACTGCCTTAAGTGTTCGTTTTGTTCTAATGGAGAAATTGGTTTACAGTGTGCATAGGTGAAATAAATTTGTAGATTTATGTATTGCAAAACCCGAGACCACTTGATATGTAGTCTTAGAAGATACTTTGGCTATATGAATATTTTTAGGAAAAGACTGATGCCTAATCCAGAGATAATTTCCTATTGGTCTGATGTTTCACTCAGGCTATTGTATAAATGTTCAAAACAGCCACTCGCCATGAAGTAGACAATGATTGAATATTGATGTGATTTCTTGTAAATAGGCTGTAAGTTACAGAAAGTGAGCAGAAAAACAGTATACAGGAGTTATAACAGAAGATGCCATCTGTATAATAGTTCCATGGAATTACTTAACAAGCTTGTAGTATAATCAAGTTTCAGAGAAAATAACTATTTCATTGATGTCATTTATGATTCTTTACATCTTTCAAATGAAGACATGGAAATATAATCTGAAATAATAACCTTCATATGTAGCATACATTTGTCTATTGTTTTGTATTTTTAATGGATGTTTCCTTATGGCAGCACTCAGTTACAGCAGTGGTGGGCTGGGCAATCAGAAAGTTTTATTTATGACTTTCACATTTCACTTCCATTAGTGAAACTTAAAACATTTATTTCATGGGGTTTCACTGTCATTTCTGGAATCAGAATGCAACAATGGCACTATTTTGTCCAAGTTTACAATAAGAAGTACACAGTACACTAAGCTTATTGTAAAAGTGGTTGCTACAAAATCCTCATGCATTCAAGTTGCAACAGCTGGAGGGGATTGTGGAAATACATCCTTTCTCAGCATTCTGCTTTTCCACAGTCATCTTAGCCATTTCTAGGACTGCAGTGAACAGCCAGCAACTCTGTATCCTGTCCTGTGCCTGAGATGTTAGGGATGCGTAAAGTAGAAATTCAGTCCCAGGACACTCCAGCAACTAGGATTTTTAGAAATAACCTTACTACTTTCTCAGGAACTCTAAGTGGATTCTCTATAAACACTGACCAAGGAGCAGGGAACACAGCCTGAGCAGCCCACAAAACATGTCTGAGGGGAACTGAGCAGCAACATTGGTCCGTAAGCAGAGAAGGAGTATCCAAATGTGGAAAATGTCAGCAGTTTGCTTGAACATGAGGGGAAAGCAAAAAGCAGTACACCTGGCAGCCACCTGTTAGGAGACCAGCCTCATCATTTATACCTTTCAGCATGCAAGGCTTGCATGAGGTATAGATTGTCAGACAGGGATTAAAAATGAGTGAGAAAGATTAAAATTATGACCTGCTCTCTCAGGGCCCAGTTCCATAATTCATCATTGTGGATACTGTTAAGCTTTTCTGTTAAACGTCGCGTGCTGTGGTACGAGCACTGTGTCCCTGCTAGAAGTGTCTCCTGGTGGCAGACGACCGAGCAGCTGCCTGCTCTCCAGCTCCCAAAGGTGGGGGCTTCTGAGTCCCAGACACAGCTCCCCAAACTTTATCTTCTTTCAGCACCAAGCAGACATTTCACGCATCTGAAAGATCATTATATGTTTGAAACATTCCTTAAAAACTGCTGAAAGTGCTGAACTGCTTTGCATCTGACTGTTTGGAAGAGCCTTGCTCAAAAAATATTTCAACTGCTCTAGTTCTGCTAGCATCTGGACATCTTCCTGACGTCAGAGGGGGATGATGAGATCCAGATGCCATGACTTACTGATGTTTTCATTAACTTCTTAGCAGTTTTGTCTTTGTTTTGTTTACCAACTGCAACTTCTTGACTCCAACTCACATATGTGAGTGTTTCTGGGGGGAGAGCAGGGAGAAGAGCTAGAAAGGAGGGGAGCAGCCAGAGAAATGAAATTAGTGCTTGGCAGAGACCCAAGGTAACTGATTTCTCTTATTACCATGTGCTGTTCCAGGATATGTGGCCTGTGGGAAGGTCAGCCCCAGACGATAGGAAACATTTTGCCGAGCTGCTATTTTCAGTAAAAAATGAGCTATATGATTTGCTAATTATGTTCCAGTTTAGCAGTAAACATGTTAAGCTATGAAGACAACAGGAAATAAGAACATAAGACAATATTAATGGCAACCTTCTGAACTTTACATTTACAATCATGCCTAAACCTAATTGCCATGTAGAGAATATTTATTACTCTGAAGGAATGCTACTATTGCAGTAGACGCAGGGGGGAGCCCAGTTATAGTGTAGGTTGCATATTAGGAAATAGCTGAATACTTCTTTTAAGGAAATGTTGGCAATAAGCAGAGTACAAAAAAAGTACACATCCAACCATCTGTATAGCATCTCTATGGCAATAAATGTTTTATATGCTTGCTAATTTTATATGATAGAATTCCACTTTTAAGAATTTCAACAATTTCCAAAGGTTAGTTCCATCAGCTTTTTCCCACTGAAAACAGACTTCTTGCTGGCAGAACAGCTTCCCTGATAGTCCACGTCTCATTAAGAGGCTGAATCAGATTTTTAAAACCTGTGACTAAACATGCATTTTGCATTTTATGTAGCTGCACAGTTCAATTCTGGTGGAAGGGGTGAAAGGGAGAGACACATAAAAGCACACTGATTGCCACTGTTATGCACTAAACTTTGCAGCATGTTTAGCAGTGTGTAAGAAAATGAGATCAAGTTCTACTTTGAAGGGAATACAATCTATAAAACAATCAGTGTTAGAGCTCAGTGGGAGGAGATAAATTCAGAACCTATACAAATGTATTATGTACGTGAAACATGCCATGGTCACTCAGATCAGCACAGGCAGAGAACTCGCCAATCCTCAAGTTCCTCCAGCAGTGCCCAGTTTATCATTTTGACAGGGCCTAAGGGGAATGGGGCTCTGGTAGGAAAAGAGGAGAGACAAAATGGGCCAAATTCTCCTTACGCAGCAAACATCTCCTAGAGGCTGCTTGTTGGTATCAGTATCTCCAGAGTGTGAGAAGTTCATTTAGCAAGTATAACTTATTTTTGAAGTGTGGCTGTGTTTGAGTGTGCTCAATGTGCACATACCTGTCAGTCTTACACAAAGGCATCTAGTAAAAATAATGAGAGTGGAATGTTTAGACAGATTCTGCTTCCTAATGTTAAATCAAACATCCAAAAAGGAATGAACAAAGTAAATAATAGAAAACAGCTAGCCAGCCAATTAGTTAGCAGAAAAAAATACTAGTGTAGCTCTAGTGGGTAGTAAGCTGTGAGAAGGAATTTGCGGTATAATGTGTTATAAAGTTGTGACCAAATGTGCATAGAGGCTGCAAGACATGACTTTTCTGAGTTTGTCCTACTTCTTCACTCCTTATCTCTCATGTGGTTTGGCTTTAGTTGCATTTCATGTTCTCCTGCATGATAATAGAATAGAGCCCATCCACTGTTGGAGCTCTTGAATTGCAATGTAATATAAATTAGAGCGTTTTATATTTTGCAGTTTCTGGCAGGAAGGGATGAGAGTTTTGCATTCCTTTGAGGGAATTTACCCGATCAAAATGTATAGAGACTAAGGAAAATCTACATTCTGTGTTTCTCTTGTACTTTGACTTTTTAAAGTCTCTATTGGGTACCAATGCAGCTTCATTTGGCAGAGATAAGAGAACCAACACCATGCTCTGTATGTTTAGCTTAGGTTATCTCTTTCTCTCTGAAGATGCTCTGAAAAGCTTCTAGTCTCTGTCTGAGAAGCTCATGTTAAAATGTTACGGGATCCTTTCAGAGTTTGTGACATATTATTCTTGCTACTTGATGCTCTGAAGCTGTACTTTGGCAGCTGCCCTGAGGAGGCAAAGTACCTGCCACCCAAGTTGAAGTAACAACTGGCCTGCCTTGGTAAGCCACAGACAAGAAGGGTTTGGCACATGCCATTGCATGTTGCTGCCAATTACAGCAGAAAATCTCCAGGCATTGAATCAACTCTAGTCTGTAGGACTGAAGAAAATGGAAATCTTTGTCATCCAGTATATACTACATAATAGTAGTATATTAAATGTAGGATATACTCCTGTTGGCTTTTACTTGCTTCATTAATCTGATGTTCTTCAGGGCAACTGAATCATTGATATTTATAAAAGAGAGTTTCACTTTGAAAAGCTAGGTCAAGGAGTTTTGCTCCAGTCATCATTTTTACTTGACATGTTTTCTTATACACACCTGTGCCATGCAGTGCTATTTGCACATCTTTGCAGTCATTGTTCAGAGGGGACAGAGACATGAGTGTGAAATATTCCCAAATGAAGCCTGGCCTCAATCTTTGTTTACTCTGAATATCTATAATTTGTCAAACATTTTGCCCTCAGACGTGCACACAGCTTCCTGGTACATTGTGTTTGCCGTGATAAACAGCTCAAGCCATGCCTCCTTCTGTTCATCCTGAACTTTTTCATTAAAAGATGATAAATTAAAGCTTCAGGCATGTGAGATTCATCTGCCATGATGTTGCTGCTGATCAGTAGTTAAGTAAATATTTCTGGTGTCTGCTGAACACCAGAGTTGAACACCAGTGAGTCCAGGCGTACACAACCATGTACTAAAGTGGCTAGGTAGCATGATGTTTTTAGTGCAAATGAAAACATCTTTTTTTTTCCTAAGCATGGTGACAGGGAGTGGTTTGTTTTGTCCTCAACTAAGCTGTTGAATAGTAATCAGTAATTTGGAAAAAAGAAAAATAAAATAAAATAACACGAAGAATTTTGAGTGATCTTGCAGAAAGGAATAGAGGACAGACTGAAATGAAAGTATTCTGGTTTCAGAAACAATAAAGAATCCTCTGACAGAGATTTTGAGGGCAGCTGCAGACATCAGTCAGAACACTATTTTGTCTCCTGTTGATTTTGACCAGTAAAGCAGTAATTGAGATTCACGTAACAGATCTGAAGAAGAAAAACTGTAATCTTGTTCCTAAAAATCTTTTTCTGCAGAACCAGAAGGAACCAGATTGCAATCAGGCATTTGTGTTGATGAATTTATTTGTTTTCGTGCTGTAAAAATTTGCTGAATGGACATGTTGACATTCTAGTTCTTTAATATGAAAGTGCTGGCGACATACAGCTATACACCACATATTTTAGAAACCTAAGAACTTAGAGATTTACACTGTTGATAAAATCCTGACATTCAGTCTTGTAGCTTGCATCAGAGATTTTTCTTAAAGGTGTAACAGTTAAGACAGGGAATATGATTTTTCTGTGTGACTTTTTTTCTCCATCTAATATATATTGTTATATACAATATATTATTATATACAATAAACTTACACAAACATAGGTATGCTCTGTTGATCAGACTTTTGCTTTCAAAAATAAGATGAAGTGAATGTGATAAGAAGCATTCTTAAGCTTAATTCTTAAGTAATCCTGTTGTTGGAATTTTTAAGGTTCTCCACTGCTGATTCTTCCTTTAACTTTAGATTTAATTTGGAGGTCAGTCCAGAGTCCACTCAGTGCTCTTCGTTGGTGGACTGCAAATTCGTCTTTTTACCTCTCAGATTTAATGGAACAACCATGGTTTCTTTTCGAATGCCAAAAGATTATTATAATCAACTTTAGCCTTCTGCATTTTAAATGTCCTAAAAACTCAGACAAAGACTTGCATATTTTTTGAGAAATCTGTATATTTGATTTTTATTTCAAGAGTTCAGATATCTGTTTTCTGAATTTTCATACACCGGTAATGGCTTCTATAATCTGATTTTTTCAAGTATTTTGTTCATTGGAAGATAAAATTTTCTGTGGTCAGCTGGGACCCTCAAGCAAGCACTCAGATATTTCAAGCAGGACTGCACAAATATTTATCACTGGCATCAGCACAAGTATTATGGAAACACAGACTCCTTGGCTTATTTCCCAGCCATGGCAGTTTAAAGAGAACTTGAAGCCACTTTTCAATTTGATTTCTTTGAAAGTACTTGGTAAAATCTGTTCCATTTCTTATGGCCATATTTTGTCATCTACATGCTTTAAAGGTTTGGCCTGCAACCTGACATAGTAAAACCTTAAATACTCTCTCTTTCTCATTACAAAAGAAAATGTCTTTAGTACCTGTGAGAAATTTAGAAGTGTCACAAAGTATATACGTAGTTCTGTTTCATGATGTTTTAACGTTATTGAAGCTAATCATAGATGATACAGTCATTTGACTGACAGATAGACAAAACAGTTGAAACAGTGGACAGCCAGTGAAACTGAAAAAAAGATGAGAGATTAGAAATGAACCGTCTTGATTTTTTTCTTTAGTAATAGATACTGTTAACTTGAAATTAGCTTGGGAAGTGTTCTATTATTTTGTAACATCCTACTGGACACGAAGTAAAAAAGTTAGATGATCTCAAATGGAAATACTTTTTAATTGCAGCAAATTTAAATAGCTCATGTCTTACTAGAAGCAAAGAATTTTGCTGAAGTGAAAGCAGTAATAACTTCACTAAGGAAAGAATGTTGTCCAGCAGAATATGAACAAGTTGAAGATAGGCATTTTCATGAGATTTCCAAGATCAATAAAAAGATAGTCCACATTTCTCAGTCGGTGCAACTACCATGAGAAGTGGAAATAATACAGCAAGCCTACATAAAAGGCTTGTAACTTGTACCCTTGTACTGAACTGTCACTGTGAAGTTTATGGGTGACCATAAAATCTAATTCTTTTCCTGGTATCCCATAATCTGAATTCCTATATTTTTCGCACTATCACTCCATCAGATCTGTGTGTTTCAAAACAGAAATAACAACATCTCCCTTCATCATTTTTTTCTCAGATTGTTAAGAGCAAAAATGATTAACAAGAATTCTCTTTTCATATGTGTACATTCTTCTTCCATATTTTAATTAGTACTATTTATAATACTTATTTTGCTGATATGACATCTTATATTTTAACGTCACCGGGGTTAGCATCCTCAGACAGCCCATATGAAAGTTGAAACCAGTAGTTTCTGATCCCTGAGCCCACCACTGCTTTTAATAAGATCTACTGAAGCTGTTAGGAATTAAAGGTCATTACAGCTTTGTGTATATTTGGGCTATTTGGCAAAATTAGCTTGCCATGGTGGCCTGATGGGTAATGATGAGCACATCTGGTTCCATTTCTTTGGAGCTACCACAGCAAGATGTAATTTCAAACATGAGGTTTCAGTATCCACCACCTGGGGAAATCTCCACAGGGATTTAACTCTTCTCTGCCCCTTGCAGTTAAGATCATTCACTCCAGTACTCCTTTTGTCCTCAATGCATTACACCATTTCATTCCTATCATTTTTGTTTTCTGGCAGCAGCCAATTCACAATATTAGGCACAAAATTATTCAAGACGAGGACTGGCGACAGCCATATGTTTGTGCAGTGCCTGGAACAGGTGCTGAGCACCCTCTAACATGGCTCTGCACGCAGTGACAGTGCTGTGGATGAGGACTTATTTGAGGAGAGAGGATTCATAGCAATGAGCAGATAACTTTTTTCCTGAATAGGAGAAATAGTGTACCTGCTGGTTTCCTCTTAAATGCTTAGTAGAAAGCATGGAGCACTATAATAAGATATTATTCAGGAAAAAATAGGAAGAAAATAGAAAACCAACAAACAAACAAAAAACAATCAGGAATTACTTCTTGGAGCCAGAGCAAATTTACTCCAGTTCTTGAAGAATGGTCTACACCCAAGAAGCGAGTGTTTTTTATCTTCTGTTTAAATTCTTTCTGCATTTGTAAATCATCATCAGAGCTGCTTTTTGGCTTCTCCCATGCAGTAGGCAACAGAAATAAGGTGTCCACGTGGATTTGTTCACACTCTCTATGCATTTGTGTAAACACTGGCATATAGTTAATTTAAAAGCAAAATGAAAACACACACTTTGGAGCACTTACTCTTGAAGCAGAAAGCGAGAAGGCTTGTGATCACTCTTACAGGAAATCCCATAAAACTGTATTTGCAAATGTCAGGTTGTTAATTGCCATCAGCTGTCTCTTACTGTGCATTAAAAGTCTTCTGACAGCATAAAAAACTGCTGGGCTGTGGCAAAAGCTTGATGCTTTGGAGGGAAGGTGCCCCAGCACAGCTTTGTGAAGGAAGCCATAAGAACGTAAGGCCAAGGACTCTCTCAGAAAAAGTATAAAGGAAATAAAATTCCTACACTGAAACTGGTTCTCATATGCCTGAGTGAGATATACTCTCACATTTAACCAAAAATTCTCATGAAGCATTTGCAACCTCTCATAAAACTATGGTCTTACAGGAATTTAAGTCATCCTGTAAACCCTGCTTTTGACCAAACTAAAGCAGTGTACTGGAAGTAATTTTTAACCAGAAAGTATTCCCACTTTTTTTTTTCTCTTTTCAGTGTTAACTTTATTTACTAGATGCATTTTTTTTTCTATCAAAAGGCCTGATACATTATATCAAGGTAGCGGTTTTATGGATATAGGACAATGAGCACCTGAAACTGGTGAATTATCATCAGCAGAAAATAAGATTAAAACAACCTTTTCATAAGCAAGACAAAAATTTCAATCATATTTGAATTTTCTTCAAAAATATGGAGATATTAGTATAATTCACATTTTAACTGAGGGTGAGAACATCAAGCATCCTAATATATTGCGTTGGATGTTGCAGAGATATCTTACTCCAAAATATTTTCCATTTTCTCTCACGCCATCTGAAGCATGCCATATGCCATACTGAATGAACTGAAATTTTCAGCAAAGAGAGCATCATTCGTTTTAGTGGAGTTGCACCAAATATTCATTGGTAAAGAGCTAATAACATTAGGAAATACAAAAGTTCTCCTTGTCTTTGTTTCATAATCAAAAATAGAAAGTCCTTTCATGTTTGAAGCTCCATGTGTTTTTCTGCTGCTGTTCCAATACTCTGCATATGTCCACAGAAAAAACAATCCCAACTTTGATATGCAGCTGTCCATGGAAAGGCAAAGGAGAAAAATCTGCACAGCCAGCAGTTTTGACCTCCTAAAGCTAACATCAAACTGCCCTTTCTGGAAAAGCCTTATTCGCAATCGCCATGCTGCTCACGTAGGACAGCAGGATCTCCTTTCTTCCTGCTTTTCAGCGACATGCATGTGCATTAACGTCATCCCAGTACAATTCTCCCAGTTCCTGGTGGAGGTGTGCAGTATCTGAGCATCATCTCGGGTGGGGGAAATTTTCTTAATGCCTCTCTCTAACTCAGTCCTTAGTCAGTGGCAGTTACACAAGCTGATTCTTAGAAATTTTTTGGTGTGATATATATATCTAACACTATTCTCACTTGCAGTTGAGTCTTCTAACAGTGCCTTGGTAAGATTTGGCTCATTTGAAGTCCCTTTAACTTCGATGGGATGGTATAAATAGCAGTAAAACTCCATGCAGCTCTAGAAACCACCTTGCCCAAGGTAGTATCAAGTTCTGCAGTGATAGCATTGGGCAGGGACATGCTGCTGCTAACCACCACGCTTTAGACAGGGTGGCTGCTTTCAGGAAGAGAGAGCAACTGCAAAGCCTGCCCAGCCATCCATAGGTGTGCCCAGCTGGCAGCAAGCACTGCAGCAAACTTAACTCTGATTTTTTGGCCTACATCTTTTTGAAGGTGAGGTTTTCAAGTTTTACCCCACAAATTCGGTGCAAGCAGAATTTCTTAGACCAAAATGTGAACACTCACGTTCTACTGGGTATGAGTACAGATGAGAAATTAAGGGTGGGAAAAAGTCTTACATAAAAAGGTAGAGCAAGATTGAAAATCAGGGTCTGAATTCTGTTATGTGACAACACAATAAACTTCCAGGAGATTTAAGATCAGTTTTCTGAGTTATATATCCCCTCTGCCATTTGTGGATTTATTTGAACTAGAGGCATGCTTTAGACATTTCTGCTGTGTTAGAGAAATTATAGCAAATTGAAATGTCACTACAGGTAAATAAAGAAACATACAAACTGTATATGTATTTAGTGGACAGGTACATGGGAATATAGAGGGAAATTAAAGGGAGAAGCTGAAAATTGCATGCACGGGTATGCAAGGCACTTTAACAAAGTGATAAAGTGTGGCATTTATTGGAGGACAATGAAAAGAGCTCACTTTTTAAGTTCTTAATTTCTGTAAAACCTTGTGAATCAACAATAAAGCTGAGAATCTAAATACAGTGTTTCAGCAATAGCTAATAAATTAGGCAAACAGCAGTGCAAATTAATTTTATTTTACCTGTTTTTGGCACACCTGTTCATGGATTCTTACCAGCTGCTACAGTAAATAACACACATGAAAAACTGGCATTTAAAGGCCTGCAAGCATCTTTCTGAATTCTGGATTTTAAAATTAGCAGGATTTAGGCACTTTTTCTAGAAAAAGCATTTTTTATGTGTGTCAGGACTGTCACAAATTTGAGATACTGTTTGCAAACATTATAGTTCTTGAATTGTATAACCAGGTGAACTAAATACATGCTATACTGATCTCTTAAGTGTAATAGGAGTATATAGGAACCTCTTGACTTCTTCAAATAAGATATCATTATTTAGCCATCTTTTCTGATTTTTTATAATTATTTATATGTATACCAGAAATCATACTCACTTAGGTAAAATTATGCTTAGTTTTCTGCAAAATGATTCTGATTAACCTGGACTCATTCAGAAGAATTCTTTCTTCTTTCACCTGAGTTCATTCCTTACAGATAAACAAATATAAACTCATCAAACAACACATTATCTTTGTTCCTTCTCATTTTTCACAGGCTTTAAATACCACCAAGCATTCATACCAGCTATTTACAAATGTGTTCTACTTATAGCATTAGGAGACATGAGTGCTTTATGGCTCTATTTACAAGATATCAAAGTGGTTTCTTACAGAGTGGTGCTATTTCCCTCCTGCTCTGGGCACATGAAATCAGTGAACCTAACAAACTAGAAAAGCCTCATTAATGGAAGCAACTGTCTTTTGTGAGCAAACAGCAGAAGGCAGCAGATCAAAGGTACCCCATTTCCTTGAGCAGTGTCTGCACATCTGTTTTCTTTATATCAAATGTGCGATTAAGCTTTCTGGTTAACAACAACAAAGCTTTTTGCTATTATTATTTTTCTAATACATGCTGACTTCAGTTTTCAACCTGTCTTTGTCTAAAAACATTTAAAGATTTGAACATGCAGTTACCAGTCTGATTGATATGAACTGTGTCTAAGTTTAACCAGGATGTTGAGAGATGGAATGCTCCTTATCTGCCTATACTAGATGTAAATAAAAAGATCAGATAGCACTGTGCTAGGGTTAACTTTCCTCAAAATAACACCAAAAGCTGGTGTTTTTCACAACTATGCCTAGCTCCAAACAAGCCCAGGAATGGATCTGATATTATAACAGCAGGTTTGCTCTCACTCTTAAAAAAGAAAACTAAATTGTAAAGAAGGACATAATGTTCGTGCCATTAAAAATAAATAAATAAAATGATCATTTTGTGAGATCATCATTAGCTGGGACCAAATTTGGAAAGCCAAGTATTACTTGACAGAAAATCTCATTGATTTCCGCTGTCTGTAATCAAGATATCCAATTTAATATACTGAAATTTTACCAAAAATAATGTTCTGCTGTGGGTTCCATTAAATGTGGGCTTTTTTTCTGGCATTGTTTTTTCAAATAGGAAAAGCTTTATGTTACTGAATTAAAACTCTGCCTATCTAGCACCATTCCTACTCTTGTATGTATATTTTTCCATATTTTGCAATATTTTTTTCCCTTTAAATGTGGTAGTTTGGGCTTTACTCAAGACAACTCCTATGTTAATACATTAATTGCATTAAGATGACTTCTGAGCTTGTGCACACGGATGCATGGAGAAAGAAGTTTTGAAAAGCTAAGAAATCAGAGTCTCATGTATCTGTCTAGAAAGATACAGCATTGCCATGGGTATCAATAGGAAGGAACAAGAGCGGGCAATGTTTCAAGCACAGGAGGAATCTTTGTGTCAGCAGTTATTGCCCATATGCTATTAGCAGAGACTGCCACACGGTAGTAGGCTGGTAACTATGCAAGGTACCAGAAGATATTTTGTGGGCAAATCTCTTAGTACTGAAAGTGGCTGCATGCCTGTGGCTGAGCAGCCCATCAGAATGGTAAGACCACTTCTGTTTGTAATGAGTAGTAATGGGAAATGAGAGAGCAGCTCAGCTCGCAATGCATCAAGCAAAACTGTGCCTGAGAGGACAAAAATAGGAGTCCCTTAAACTCTTTCCTCACCTCCCATCTGGTATGCAGAACTGAGGCAGTAAATGAAATGCAATGGAAAGCGCTACATATTCTTGCATAGCACTGCACATATGTGATTAATGACGGTGCTCAGTGCCTGATGTTGGTGTCACCCAGTGCCCGCTGCAGTCCAACTGATGGGTGCAGCAGTACTTACAGGATGGCGAAATGCTGCACATCTTTGAGTCAGCACCACTCTAGGATCTCGCAGTCAGGCTTTGCAGTGTATTTATTTCTGCATAATTGCAGCACTCACCAAAAAAGACTCTTACTTATTTCTGAGAATACAGGAGAAATCTTCATATCTTGAGAAAAATAAATCTGTATGTGAAACATGTCAAGAAACCTTTCTTTCTACTCAGGAAGGAAAACAGATAATTTTAATTCTAGTGTTTCTATTTGTAACCTAATATATTTCTTCAGCTAAAGAGGACAAGCAGTGACTTTAAATAGGTCTCCTTGTTTCCTCTTGCCCATATCACTCCCTGAAGTGCTCTCCACCCTATCCTTGTTTGAAAGATATCCTTATTTGTTCTTATTTATGAAGGTCAGGTCATCCAATCAGTTACAAAGTACACAAGACAAGTTAAGGGCTTTAGACCAATAGCAAATGTTACATATTGTATGCCATAAGTACAAACTGTGAACAGTCTAGAAATAGCATAAACACTTATTAAAATGTCCAAGGGAAATGGATGCATGAAGAATGCTCATTTGTTTGTTTATTTCGCTCTCTTTTGTTCAAATATGCACTGTTTCACACATTCAAGAAAACTGCACAGTCATTTGATTCATTCTGACTTCGGTTAGCAGAGCAATTATGTATACATCAAGTTGAATTTTCCTTTCAAAAACAGAAATAATAGCCAAAGACCTTCCTGAAGGAAAACTGTAACTCTTACAGGATTTATTCTTCACAATACCAATCAAAAATTGAAGCTACAAGTATGAAAGCTTACATTTTGCAAGCAGTGACTCTAACTGTACCTCATTTTATGTCTGTCTCTTAATGAGTACAGAAGGGACTGGGCTATGTGAATCTGAATATAGAATTTAGAGTAATTTCCTACAATCACAAAGCTTGTCCTACAAATAAATTTGAGCAAGCCCTGTATGTAAAGGCTGATCACAAACAGTGAAATTAAATTTGTTGGCAGAATCAAGCCAGAAACTGAAGGCATGAGAGGAAGTCAATTGGTTTTCTATATGTTGAAAGTATACACTATCTATTTCACCCAAACTGTTTCTTTTCAGGTATATAATGAGTACTACATTAAATCCATAATATTTCTGTAATCTGTATTTTCTTTTTAAAAATGATCGTTCTTATTTAAACTTGTAAAATGGCACTACTGGACACTTTGTCCTTTGACTAACAAATAGCATGATATTCTTGTCGTGAGGCTTTTGATGTCATTGTTTTTTATGCAATTTAGGCTACTAATCTCCATGACAGATTAGCAGTATGTGCTGGAGAGCAATGTAGTCATAAATGAGAAACAAAAGGTGAAGTCAGACTGACCTTTGGCAGCTCACAACTCCTCTGTTAGATGCAGTCTATAATATATAAATACTATCTCATAGCTCTTGTTATTCCAAATAAAAAGAAAGCTACATGTTCATGATAGAGTAGTACTTTGCAAATGCCACCAAGTTGATTTTTCCTAAAACCATACTGCAGAGCCACATGTGCAAAAAGATGTGTGCAACCTTCTGGGGTAGAATTTGAATATTACAGAATCACAGAATTGCAGGGGTTGGAAGGGACCTCCAGAGATCATCTAGTCCAATCCCCATATTACTCTCAAGAGTTTGCATTCTAGTGTTGGTAGTTAGGGTGCAGCTTGGGAACTCCTCTTTTGAAGATTTCCATTCTTCTTATGGTACTGATGTAGTGGCAAAACAAGAATCAAATCTAAGGAAGATCCTAAGCCATGTACTTACAAATTTGGTGATTGTGTGAATGTTTTGAGAAAGAGTCATGAAACAGTATCAGCTTAGCAGTCCATCACCTGTGGTCCTCTTCCCACTTGATTCATGGAACCTCAATACATTTATCCCTTAAGATAAAGGATAATTCTTACAGGTTTTTGCTGAGAACGTAAACCAAATATTGAGTATATGCAGTGGTTATGGCAGAGAAGGATTTGATTATATTTCATTTAATAGACTTCAAAACATTAACTTCCTACCCACACTGTCACACTAATGTCCAGAGCTTTGTCACCTACATTAAATGGATGTGAACAGCTAGATCTTTAAAAGCTCAGGCAATGAGAAAATTGTGTCAAGCATTCATGACTTGCTAAAGTGTATGTTGGTGGTTATATAGAGAGCGTTCCTGTCAGTGCTTTCTGCTAGGCATTTCAATAGCTCTTGAGAAAATGTAAAGTGTAGGTGACTTAATTGAGCTGTGGGAATTCAGAACTATTGACTGGATTTTGGAGAGATGAAATATGATTGTACGTACTGAATGTATAAAAAAGAAAAGGTTTTATTCACTGTCTCTTAAAACATAATTACTTTTTTTAGTAAATGAAAATTATTGCCAGTATATGTCATGGAGTGGATATGTATAACTGATAAATCATCTGTTGATTTTTGCCTTTGTTTTTATTTATGGAATAGTCATGACCAAATAATGACTTTCTGAAACATAATTATTTCTGGAAGGTTTTTGACAGAAGTATCCTCCAGGTTGTTGGTCTCATAACTTATGAATAAGTAATTTCTTTCCAAGAAGAAATGAGTGATTAACCATTGTGCTGGCCTTCCTACGAAAGCATGTGTAGTGGGATGTGGCTGTTCCAGTGCTCTAGTACTCACTCAGCCTTCTCTGGGAAATATTATTCCAAGATAGTTTATTTCAGGATTTATTTTATATCTGTCTGCCCAATGTGGTTTAGCTGCAAACCATTCTCATCAAAGGAAGCTCTGTATGCCACCTTCTGCTTCTGCACATCTGCCAGCCTTGACACCACCTGACAGCACTGGTTTTCAATACTGAATTTTTTTTCCCTCATTCTAATGAAACACTTTGAGTGAAACCCTGTTGCACTGAAGGAAGTGGGAATTTTGCCAGGACTTCATCCTATCTGCTGTCTGAGACTACTCATGAAAATGTGCTATGTCACATGACATTCTTAGCAGAGTGTTGGGTCGGGTATATCCTGCAGAAAGACGTCTCTTGTAAACAAGATTTAGCAATCTTGGAGGGAATTTCCTGCTGTTGGTCAGATTGTTTTGAACACCATTGACCT
>JANHGO010006715.1:0-21005 GCA_024606505.1 Aquila spilogaster
TTTGTTCTCCTCTGGCTGACATGTGATGCCCTCATTATTCAAAGGTATGTGAAAATAATGACCTGTACTGACCTCTCAGTTTCCTTTCATTTATTGGTCTACACTAGGTGCTTGTTCAGCAGATTGCTGTGACTAGGTGCTGGGGTGTACAATTTCTTTTGAAGAAGGAAGCTCATGAACTGCACCAATATTTTAGCTTTCTGTCTCTGTTGTTCCATTTGAGGAGATGAGGTGGCGCATTTGTGAGATGAGAGTTCACAGTTCAGTTCCATTTGGGCATTGGGCTGTCTCTGTAAGGCTGGCAGGTGTGGCCAAAGACTTGTGCTCTTCTGGAGTGAGAGTTGAGTCCTGGACAGGATGCCTACCTGAGGAAATCCCAAAAACCAGATCCCAGGGCACGAGATACCGATTCAAACCTCAGTTCTCAATCGTCTGAAAGAATGGATGACTAAATAACCTGAGGAATTCCAAACAGGAATGATGGTAGCTTTCCCACCACCAAGACTTCTAGTCTTTCCCCAGTATGACCACAACAGAAACACGGTCACAAGAAATACAGCATTTCTTGTAACATGCTAACAGAGCTTTCTTGAGTAAGCCATTTTTTCAGCGTTCTTCGGAAATGCAAGCCTGACTACATGAAGTTTTTTCAAAAAGCAGATATTATCTCCTGTGAGGTGAGACATGCCCTCATTGACTGTAGTAAATATTTCAAATGCTGAAAGTCTAAAGGAGGAACAAACCATTTATGTGTGGGAGATTGTGATACCAATTAAGAATGTATTCAAGACTTAGCCAGCATGAATATTTAAACCTTCTTTCCTTGAAGAAAGAATGGTTACTACAGGTCAGAGATGAGGGTATGTATGGAGCAGCATAAGGAACAGATGGCTGCTAGAGACAATTTCTCACTATAAATAGTCCCTATTAAGAATATAGAAATAATCAATTAGGAATTACATTCTGCTTCCTGCTGCATGGGAGCAGAGCAGCAGCAGAAAATGTCAATGCGTATGTCAGTATATATTTCTGGCTGGGAAAGAGATAGCTGGCCCTTTCCCACTGAAAGGTGGGAACCTGCAGTGGGTCTGAGGGTTAATATGGAAGACTGTTAACAGTTCTTTAGAAGAGATTTTAGATATTTGGTATGCAGACCAGGAAATGAATAGAAAATCAGGATCAAGTTTTTAACCTCGTTTCAGCACTCTGTGCAGACTAATGCAGAAACTAGGGGCAGAATCTTTTTGCCCTTACTGGTAAAGATAGAGCATTCCTTGCTACTTGGAGTTTGCAAAGAACTTCATGTGGAAATATTTCCGCTAAAGGTGTAAAATGTACCAATAACCAATGTCCAGACATAGGCTTCAAACTTGAAGGCTTGATGTGAGCACAGAGACCTTCAGGTCAGACATTTATCCTGAATTGTAATCTAGGTGAACAGCCCATTAAAAATTCAGTCTGACACCTACAGGATTGCAGCAGGGTGAAAAGGGGACTCTAGGTTTAGATTAGAGGTATAAAACACAGCCTATTTTGAGTTCAAATAGAAGAGTTCATATATTTTGATGAAAAGAAGTCTTCTACCTGTCTTGGTAGAAAGTGCTACCTCTAGGTATTTCTGTATGTTTCTGTACCTATGAGTATGACTTACATAACAGTTCTAAGTGTATGTTTTCATCTATAGGAAACACAACTAAAATTTTTTTAGAATCTATCTCAAAATTAGTATCTTTTGTCTACCAACATCATCTTTGTTTTACTTGAACTCAACTTTGCTGCATTAATCCTCAAAGTAGGCCTGAGCAGAAGAATGAAACCCAAGAATGGCGCATACAGAAGGGCATATATTACGTCTATTCAGCTGGTCATTTCAGAAATGCCCCTGGCATTACATTTCTGAGGGCTAGCTACTGATGGATTAATCAAAGGAAAAATAAGAGTACATAAGGGGGTCCTTGCTGGTGCCAGGCAGTCCTTCTGCCCCAGCGTGACAGTGCTCCAAACCCTGATGCTGAGCAGGGCTGTTATATGAATCCTGCCTCTCCACTTTGGCTGACAGCATACACATGGAACTTTTTTAAAAGGATTCAGCTAACGAAAGGACCCACTTTTATTCATGACCCAAGCCCAGATCTGATGTCAGGTTTCTTATGGCCAATCATATAAGTGAACTAACCTACTATGGCAACATAACTCAGGGACGTTTCTGAGAAACCTTATAGAAATATTTTTATCAAGTGCCTGAATGATTGTGACACGTCAAATCATGAGTTGTTTTTGACCACTCTGGCCAAGCAAACTAACTTGTTTGTATGGCAAGAACATGAGTAAGAGGATAGAGCAAAGGTAAATTTTTAAACCAAGGACATGTTTAGACATCATTGTCTTTGTTTATTTTCCCACAAGCACAGTCTCAGAAACATTCTATTTTTCATGCCCTCTGTCTCATTTTCTTCTCATTGTTCAGGAGCTCATATGGTTTCACTCCCCCCAAGATCCATAAATCATATGATTAACTTTCAGTCCAAGACTGTTTTATATGAGCAGAAGAAATCTAATTGGAATACAATCACCCTCCTACTGCTTTTCACAGCTTTCTTTGCATCTCAATGTGATCTGAATTTCAGATATCTCTTTCTATGAGATATTTATTTTCCCCCATCATGCGTTGAACCCTATTGTACTGCTATCTTTTTCTGCCCTTTTAAGCTCTGGCTGTAAATTAACCATTTTCCAGCTGAAATAAATTCCTTTGGAGATCATAAACAGTATTTCAGCACAATAGCTTCCAGGCTAGTCATACAAGCACAAACTGCCTAATACTCTGAATATGAGGGGTTAACAGAAGTTTCATTTTCCCCTTTCTCAACATGTGGGCTTAGGGAAGAAGCTCCCTTCTAAGACAAAGTACTGGGTAAATGGAAGAAGAAGCAGAACTCCATTTGCAGGTGCTGGATGAACTCCAGGTTGGAGAAACTTTGCATTATGCTTAAGGATACTTGTCTTGATTTATGCTGATGTGATTTAGCACAACTGAAAAATCCTACTGATTGTCCTGCAATTTACAGGCTTAGCCTACTTTTTTTTTTTAAAAAAAAAAAGGAAGTAAAAAACTGTTTCTTACTCCCTCATAAAACTGCAGCCCAAAAGTCCTGAATATTAAGACACTCCCTTCAACCATACAACCCAAAACAGCAGCAAATTTGTCCTTAATTTCTCCCCTCCTACTCCCCAAGGCCTTCTGTGGGGCAAATGAGGCAGTCTATGGGATATGACTCATGAAATACTAGCCTCTTTTCTCAGACGCTGTTGGTGAGGGGATTTGTTTGTGTATGTATGTGCTGCAGACACAAACTTAACTAAAAAAAAACAAACTTGAAATTTAACCACTTTTACATATTCAGATATCAAATGTAAACTACTTAATTATTGTCACGACTATGAATAGGAACTGAACACAACAGGTGTGATTCCTGTGACTCCCTGAAAACTGCAAGATTACATCTTTTTTTCCATATGTCTCTGCTGTTTACACCAGGGATGTCTCAGAGAGCACTGATAGTTTCCACCTTCCCTTCTTCCATCCAACAGACACCACGGTGCCGTTTGGACTGGAGCGGAAAGGCGTAGACTGGATTTCATCCTGATGTGAAGTTCAGGCAAGGCAAAAAGCCAGCTCCATGTCCCACAGTTTAGACATAGCTAATCAATCCGTTAAGCAAGCGAATGTCTTTTAAATAACCACATACCCAGCCCAGCTGGCTGTGAATCAGTGGCAGTATAATTATTAAAGTTCCAAATAAAAAACAAAAAATAAATAGACCTTCTTATTTTCTGGACCTTCATATACATTGTTTTATAGCGTTGGAACTTTTCTCACTTAAGTTTTTAACAGTCTGAGGGAAAGGAGGATCAGACAGTGTAGCAGATGGAGAAAAGTTCCTGTCACTGACATGAGATGACACCTTTTTGTGTTTGTTTTTGTTCAAAACACCTTTTTGTTTCTAAATTTTTAGAAAGTTATTTTCCAATGTAGTGGAGAATGTACAATGGGGACTAAGACTGTATTTAACTCACCTTATTTCCCAACTCACCCAATCACTAAAGGCTTCCCTTACAATTTTTTTTAATGGGAAATTCATCTGACAAAATGAAGACTCATGTTTTCCCACTGCTAAACGGAGCCAAAGTCAATTAGCTCAGAGATAGATATCTACATTTAATCAAATTAATCCCATCCATGCGTCTGCCTTTAAATTTTTCTTCTTCACTGGCCCCAGCATAGTCACTACGTGACAGTGTCCACACTGGTGCTCTACTAGCTGTACTAGAAGGGACTTTTTGTTCAATATTCTCTTGGTTCTAAGTAATTCATTAAATGGAGTTGCCATGGGGATACAGTCTCTGGGTGGCCTTGCTTTCTTTCTCTCATCCACTTACACACAGTGTGCACTGTACAATACTTTATGCAAATAAGTTCCAAGCAGAGTTGCTTGTCATTAGCACAGACAACTCTAGAAGCAAAAACAAATAGAATTTGTTGGTGAGAAATTTGTCACTAAGGAATTTGTTTGCACCCCTGCAGTGATGCATAGTGCACTTCACTCTTGTCAACCTACCTCTTCATACCTTCTTTTGTACACGCAGTGGAAAAATGTCATTTTTGGTACCTTTTCTCCAATTACAGGTTTATTGATATCATACCAGAATGCTGGAAAGCATGAGAGAAGGATTTCCTGGATACCATCTCTGTTCAAACAAGGATAAAGTGCAGCCAAAGGAGGAAAGACAAACAAAAGATTTAAAGTGTTGCTGGAGAAGGAAAGAACTAGATGAGAAACCACAATCTGGATGCAATTAAGAGGTAAAGCTGAAAACTGGACAACTACCAATACACATGCTCTGTTTTTACAGTGAAAACGTTTATACATACAACCTGACTTTGCTGAGCATGCCATGCTTTAACCTGAGGGTGAGTTTATATGACATAGCATGAAGAGATCTGTGAGTTAGTGTGGATGCCTTGTGCATCTCAGCTGAGTGCTGTCCCACAAGTACTGGGAGACTCTGCTGATTCTCTTGTACTTCCTTGGTATCTGATCTAGCCTGGATATCTCTATACTAAACCATCGTGTACCACTACACACACTGAATATCTCTCACTTCCCAGTATCTTTGTTGGAATTGAGGTCTGCTTAATAATTTGCCAGTTCAAGCGCTGACCACCCAGCCAATGCCAATTTAGACAAAGTCACTAATAAAGCTCCCACTAGGCCTAGGCAATGTCACATCTGCTGCTTGAAACAGCCATATTTTTAAACTGTGAGCAATAAAAAGCCTTTGGTTTAATTTCAGCTGCTGAAGGAAAGAAAGTATGCTATCCTCCATGACAAATTCAAAGACAGCTTTAAAAACGTTAGCCACACAGAAGTATTTGTGTTATATAAAATGTTCCTCATGAAACAGTGGGAGATCTGTCTGAAATTAGCAAGAATTACAAAACCTCCCACTCTGAAGGTGAAAGGAGAAGCAAGGTTATAATTACATAAATGACTATGGGGGAAACAGTTGCTCTGCATAGAGTGGGATCCAAGCAACATTGAATTCTACTTGGAGACAGCTTTCCTAAAGTCAGTGATTTTTCTTTTTTTTCCCCCCTTTTTTTTTTTGTCTCCTAAAGACTCAGTCTCTTCCTTGCAAAGATTTCCACTGTGGGGTACTCCCCATCTGTACTCTCTGGCCAGGGGCTTCACCATCTCTAGTGATAACCTGCTTTGGAGGCATTGCTCTCTTCCACCCTCTCTTTACATCTTCAATCTCTTGCACCCTCTCTTTTCTGTTGTGATTCTTGAGTAGGGACCTGTAACACCTGCAATACCTGCAGAAGAACCAGACTGCAGGGTTTATATATTCTGAGGCTCCACAACCATATTTACCCATGATAAACTAGGATTATAGTTCATTTTTCTAGGCCATGTGGCTACAGAAACAAACAAAAATATGACCTTTGAAGGGTTCTAAAATCCAATTGTATCTTACATCAGTTTGCCTTAATTGACTCAAGAAATATACAAACACATAAAGATACGGCACTTGTGTACAATATTGATTAAATTTCCTAACCCTTCTGAAGTAATTCCTGAATCTGAATCAAGAGCAAGTTGAGCGCTTGACAAAGCCCTCTTACATCTGGTTTCCCCTACAGATCAAATGGTATCTGATCCCTTATGTTTTTCCACCGTCCCCCTTTACAGCTTGCTTCCATTTTCCCAGCTGTCCCCAAAAAGGGCACCTCTGTTACGAAAGCATTTCCCACTTTTATCTTCTCTTGCCATTTACATGTCTCTCAACCTAATCAGTTTGCAGTCAGACCAGCTGATCAAGCTCATTTTGTGGCCAAGTCATTCCTAGGGCTATGTGAACAGTGGGGACATGGAGCCTGGGATGAGAAAAGGCAGCTTCCTGCATGGCTGGCTTCACCCTAAGGCTGTAAAAGATTCTGCTTCTCAGTATATGCCTGAACATCTCATTGTAGACAGTGTTGATTACAGTTGCTATTGGGAAAAAAAACACCATTTTTTTTTTCATTTTCTACTTTTGATTTTGTACATTTGAAAATTCAACAGTACGATGCTAGCAAAGACCAGAATGGCATAGTAATTACTGCTGTACATTTAAATGAACTGTTAGGCACCTATAGTCTCAGACATTTCAAAGTATAAGCACAAGTCAACATTTGTAAACTATCATCACGTGCAATATATGATCTACTTATTGTAAGGAAAAGTACAGGCCCACCCTTGGAGCTGCTGGGTTGACAAGTGTTGACATTTAAACAGCAGCCAAAGGAAGACCTGACCCTGTAGTGTCTCCATAAGTATCATTAGTCACCTACTCAAACCCACTAAAATCAAACGGGATTGCTCTTTCATGACTACAGATTTCAGGATCAAGCCCTTACTGGGAAAAGAATCTCTCCTGAAGTAAGATCACACTCCACTCACGCTAAAAGTTTCCTTCTATTTTAGCATGACAGAGCTTGTAGCATGTAAACATGAAGGCTGTAATTTTAAGGCACTAAACTGTTATTAAACCAAATATCTGAAGTATTTTAATTTAAAACATCAAAGAATACCTAGCTGGGCAATAAGCATTCTTGCCATTAGTTAAAATGCAGTTGATGAACAAACCACAGCCCGTGAAACCATACAACTGAAAACCCAGAAACTGTGACCCAGCACTCCTGTACAGTGGAGCTGGAGGAAACCAAACAGGCTATGAAGCCACATTTTTCAATCTGCCATATTCTTAAAGGTAGATTTCTGTCACCTCCACCCCACTGCACCCCCTCCATTCAAAAACTTGTTGAAAGCGCTTGTCAGAGATAACCTGTAATTACCTCAGTGAAGTTTGGTGGCATTACCTACTTCTGTTTTTAAGGGATTAAACAGTGGAAAAGTCTTCCATAGAAGTGCATCAGACTTCAAGAAGAAGACCACAACGGTTTTAAAGGAGCTATAATGCTTTCTCATGGAAATACACATTATCTGATCTTTTTTTTTATAATGTGGATTATATAAATTTGAATTAAGTGACTTCTAAGGACATTGATTATTGATCTGATAAGCTATAGTGGCTAGCCATTGGGATCTATCGTGTAAATAACCATTAAAAAAAATCTGTTATGTCCTAAGAATTCTTACGAAAAGTACTTATGGTACTTTTCATGCTGAGTAACCACTTTTCAACAGTAAGCACTTCAGCCAAAAATACATTTTTAAATTAAGCAGCTTTTAATTTATATATGATGTAAAAAGAATGCTTTTAAACCACTCAGCATATACTTCTTTGTACTTGTGTAATTTTAAAATGACTAAGCCAATTTTTTTAATCATTAAGAATGAAGACAATAGTAAAATAGATGATCAAGTGGCTGTACTAGTCTCATCAATGACTCTTTGTGACAATACACCTTTTGTGACAATACATACTGGCGAACATCTGCCTTTGACCATTTGTTTGGGTCAGTTATTTCCAGCAAAAAGGGAGATATTGACTACCTACGTTTTGAGTGACGATATCAGTAGACAAAAGAAGAGTGACTGACATCACCTATCTGATGACAAGGGCATTTGACTCTATGGATATTCTATGATTCTATGATTCATATGCACTTCCATGCCAGATGCCATTTTGTCAGACTGACCCTCTGCTGTCATCTGTCACTCAGCAACCAAATGTCATGGAATATTGGTGGGAAGGTTCAATCTCTACTGCCATACCACCAACATCTGCCTCTGACGTCGTGTGCCAAGATAATAAAATAGGAAGTATTACTTTCAGAGCAGCCCTCGTACAGTTCTGTGATTCTATGAATCCAGGAAGTACTTGTCGAGTAGGCTCTATACCATGTAGCAATGGAAGTAGAGGAGTTATTTCCTAACACAAGCCATCAACCTTGTCCTAGGAAGTGAAAGAAGAAAACAGAGAGGGTAGGGCTGTTTGGGATGAGAGGCACTGACACAGAAAAGTATGTACATACTGGATTAATTAAAGTCAAGCTGAGTGAGGAGCAAGTGAGAGTACACATATATGATGCTATAATAGAGCATCTGCATTCAAGTAAGCAGGTGTAAAATGAGGAAGAATGATGCTCACAGCTGTAACACCACAGGTCAGAGCGGAGACCACAGAGGATAACGCAGGTATAAGGGTGATACAGGTACCATTCACACAAAGGTGTCCCGCTGGTGCATTCACTGGTACAGCAATACACTGCAAGAGGGATACTAGTTCCCTGTGACATGGCCACTTTGTTACAGCAACTCACCCAAACTGATGCATCAGGAAGCAGGTGTGTCAAACATCAGAGAATGTGACAAAATGATTTTAGAAAATATACTGGCATGGAACAACAACAACAGAAAATCACACGTAGGAATGGTCACAGTGACTATTCTCCTTAGATGTTTTGGGCACTGCTGCTCTATCAGGGGCCACACAGCCACATGGACTCCTTCCACAGCACCACTGCTTGTGACTCAGGGCTACCTCACTGCAGTTAGGACCTCTGTCCTTTGTCTGGGGGATGTTCCAACTCCTGCATTCTTGTATAGAGCTGTATCGTACCTGTATGTCCCTGCAATGGCATGGCATGAAGGTCTCTTACAATGAGGCTCTGTGCCACTGCACTGCAGGTCCCAATCTAAGGACTGCTCCAAAACAGAGCTCGGAGGATATAGGAAAGACCCCTGGGAAGTGGAATTTGCCCCAGCTCTCTCGTTTGCTTAAAACTGACTTGACACACTCAGCTAGCACAAACAAGAATGACAGGGAAGAGTAATTGCACTACAGATGCACAGCAAACCACAGTGAGGATGAGTTTCATTAGGGTAATAAACTACAGTTTGTGGAGAACCGATTGTTGCAGGGACCAGCATGTGCAGAATTAAAAGCAAAGGCACAGTGTCTTACCTGACTGCTTTTATTCCCATTTTATTAACACGAATTCAACACTGCTTTTCTCTGTGATGCCACTCATTACCTGCGCAATACTTTTTCTACGTAGAAGCAGAAGACAAATACTTGCAAAGGAAATACAATTCAGTGCAACTACATTCTGCATCTCTCACCACACTTTTTAATCTCTAACGTACTGGGAGCATGTGCCAAACAGCATGTGTACCTTGCAGAGATAACCCAGAGTCAAGGTGTCTCACAGAGCCGCCAGCACAAAGCAACATGAACTTCAGCCTTACATGACCCATTCCAATTTGCCCACGCTAAGCCCTCATGTTCCCACAGCAGATGCCAGTGCCTTGTGTTTGCTGGCTACACAGATACTGCAAGGGAGTGCTTCGGTATGCAGCTACCTCCATTTTGGTTTTGTTTAGCTGATGTGTTTGTTGTTGTTGTTTTTATTTGTTTGCTCTCGTGAAATAATGGAAATTCCAGTTGTAATTTTGGTGGGAGTTTAAGGCTGTGGGACTATCTGCCAATGCTCAATACCGTGCTGGTTCTAACTCTCGGAGGCATAAAATGTTGAGAATGTGACTGACTAAACAGAGATGAACACGTAAAAAACTGTTCTAGATGTATTTGGGAAAAAAAGATAAATGTTCCATGTGTCTTTACTACATCTGTGCTCATTTTGCATTTATTTTTCCTTAATCTTCTAGAAGAGAGCTTCCCTAGGAGCTTACCAAAACTTGAAATTATTATTTGTAATGTTTTTGCAGAAAAAACTAGAAAGTATGAGGAACGGTAAAAGCGAGCCTGCTTTCACACAACGAGCTAGACTGAAAGGAGGTACACATATCCACCCAGGAAGCAAAAAGAGGACCCCTGGCCCTTCTATCCAGCAGGTTTAAGAGCCATATGCCCATCACAGATGTCCTAAGAACAAACTAACAATCAATACTTACAGCAACTGAACATTTCAAGTGAGGAATATATTTTTCCAAAATGCTTTGGTCATAGAAGAAAAAGTTCCTGATAGTCACATAAATTATTTCCTATGGACTATTTGGTCATCTATCATAACAGCATAATATTTTTTGTGCATTTTCCTAATTGGTCAGGAATATTATTCAGTAGTGTTTATGAATGTCTGGTGGATAAAGGGTTCAATATAGTAAAAAGCATATTTGATGCCAGCAGGTGTTCATGAGTAACCTAGGAAAAGGTCATCTCAGTGTCAAAGGCTGCAAGAAATGTCACATGCTTTCCCTTAATTAATGCAGTCTCAGAGAGACTCCTCAGGGAGGACCTGAGATCAGAAGGAGGATGCAATCATTGTTGTACCTATTATGACTGCTTATTTGAGCGTCTCTCTCTTTGTGATTACCCCAATTTAACCAAACATGTAATTTCTAAGCTGCATCACTTTATCATAACTGCTTGGATGAGTGTTCATTCCATATTTAAATATAGATAGACCCATCCTTGCCAGGTGCTGAGTTTGCTCAACTCCTACTGAAATTAGCAGGGGCTCAGCGTTTTGCAAGGATCACTTAGCAGTGCTCAGAATTGGGTTCTTTAGGCGTCTTATACATCAAACCCAAATCGGTGTTCCTCTAATGTCCATTTGCAGAGTAACCCATATTTCTTTTCACTCATTTATTAAAAAATACATATTAAATATCCACTTGGTGCATCTTCTAAATAAATGTTAGTGGTTGTCACTGCTAAGATACTTAGGCAAATTGAATGTATTCCTATTCCCTTTTGCACCATAGCAATATTATGTGGTGTACTTTAGCTTTCAGCTTTTCCTTATGTACAGAATATTTATGGTCCATTTTGGAGTTGTCATCCAAGCACTTGGGGTCATTTTCTTATTAAACAGCACAATATTAAAGCAATGGGGCACAGCAAGTGGTGTGTTTCTGGATATTTTGTCATGCCTCAGGCTGAACTGACATCTTCCACCCTGAACAATGTAATGACGAATATTTGTATAAGAAAAAAAGACAACAAACAACAACAACGAATCAGTAAAAACAGATCATTTAAGATAGATTATGTTTCATTGTAAATTCCAAACTTATACGGGGGCATTTTTCTTGTGGGAGCCCTTCAGAGAGACAAAGTGATTGATTTTCTTAAAAGTTGGCATGCATGACCAAGGGCAGATGGTGCGTAAATTTGGGCCCCAGTCTTACATTCTGCTCTGTGTAGGTGCACCACTCAACTGCTGTGAACAAGAAAAAAGAATACAATTGTGAACAGATGCGAGACTCACGGGTACCAATGATCAGGCCGTAGGACTAGGGCCCAAACTTGCATTGCAGTAACCATTTTAAAGCCAGCTTTCGACAATATATTCAAGTACATAAGCTATATAATTTTCCTGGTATTTGCGTGTTGTTGAGACATAATGTAAAATTGGTGAGATGTCTCTGCTTAAGATACGCTTTGTGCTATTATACACTGTGTGATAGATGCTTATTTCATACACCCTGCTAAATATTATGCCCCAGCCATCATCACAACTAAGAAAAACCTGTGAAATACCCTCCCTAGCTAAACTTAACACAGAGGTGACTAGAAAGATGACAAAAAAGGAGGAAACAGAGACCTGGGCACTGTAGCAACACAAAGAACACTGTTTGGATTCCACCAGAAGATAACCCAGACAGCTCCCAGTGTCAGGTGGCTATTAATGGCTCCCATGACTTCTCTGTTACTGGATCCTATGCCTTCAACTTTGCATTTGCCATGTTCAGATGGCTTTCTATCACTGTACCAATCTAATGCATTGGTCCAAAGCGTACTTGTTTCATGTCCGATGACAATGAAAATATAGCATGCTCCCAGAGTTTGTGCCACCAAACTAATGGAATACATGAGTAACATATACACAATGTCTTTATCATTTTGTTATACATTTACTTACCTTAAGCACATCCTGTATTCACTGGGTAAGAAGCCTATAAAGCACCATATTGTTTATTAATTTTTTATGAGCATCAAAAAAAGTGTGCAAGAATGAAGAAAGGGCGCAATGCTGAAAGGAGGGTGGCCACAAAGAGAAAAAGCGATGAGGGTGGCCACAAAACAAAAAAGGGACGAACAGACAGACAATGCTTAAAGGAAAATGTCAATGTCCAAAGAGAGAGAATACTAGGAAATGTCAGAGAATGAATGTAACAATCTTGAGACATGTGCAAAAAGCATATTATACTACAGATTGGGACTTCTACACTTCTACCAGCTTTTTCCTAATATTTTCAATAATCAATCAACTATTTCAAAACATTGCAGCAAGTAAATCTATTTCCTGTCTAATTACCTTGGGATTACCAACTGTGCCTCTGTAGCAGAGCATAAATTTTCTGCTTAGGATTGAGGAATAATTAAGTACACAAAATTACACATTGATGTACTGTGCCCATTTTGAAGTGTTAGAAATGTTTTAATTTCTGCGATTCTCTGCTATAGGCAGACTTAGAGAGCAGCCTCAACCTGTATTTCAGTTTTACAGGATCCTGCAGCACTTCCAGAACTGCTGAGAACCTGGGCCATATCTGTCAGCTGAGAAGGCAAAAGAAGAAATCCCCATCATACAGCCTGTAAATGAAGCGGTCTAGCTGGACTAGATAACTGTACAGAGTGAAGGAAATACCTGATGAAGACCACACAAATTCCTCATTATTTCTTCGTTTCACCTGGCGTATGAATATTTGCAGGAACAGATTTTGGCTTACACTGGGAGACACCCTCTCATATAAATATCTACGGTAACATAGCAACAAGGGATTTTGTGCATAAAACTAGTTTTTTAGCTGATGTCTCTTAGTTTCTAAAATGATCAGCTCTGGTGGAAAAAAAAATGGAGCAGTTAGTTCGCATTTGAAACCTACACTCATTTTTTCTCAAACATTTTCAACTCTGATTCTGCACAAGAGTTATTATGGCTTCACTCTTTAGTTATAAATGCTTTGAAAATAATTTATAGTTGACTTGATACTGAAACAATGCCATTGCTAAGATGTTCTTCAGGTGGTCATTCGATGGCATGGTTGTTTTCTAGAATTTGTATTTTAAAATTAATCCTGAAATCCTTCCACCATAGATTAAATAAAATATCATAAAGTATAAAAACAAGGGCTGTACCTGAGACTTGAAAGTTGCTATTCCTGACAGCACTTCATCTTTTTCATACCCATATTGGCTTTTATCCCGGCCCATCTATTCCTTAATGTAAGTGTTATAAATTGTTGTAAAGTGCCATAAAATATAATAAACATGAATCAATATTTCTTGGTTAAAAAACTTAGAAATGCTGATGAAGCTCAAGTTTATTATAGATGTCCTGAACTCACAATGTGCCTTTATTTTTTTTTACCTTCATCATTTTTTCAGGTCTTGAGTTCATGTGTGCATACACATTCACTCTTCACAAATCAAAGAGGCAGCGAAAATTAAAATTACTAATGCAGAGCTAACGAAGCACCTAGCATTTTAACTAATTGTTTTAGGCAGGGTATCGTGTAGATACACGGCTGTTATGTTTGATATGTATGACCCAATTCAAACAAATTCCGTATGGATCTATTGAATATTAAGGATGCGCACAGCACAGAAAGTTTGGGGATTATTGAGATACTTGAAGTTAAACATACGTTTAAATGCTTTGCTGAATCAGGGTTTTAATGAAGAAGCATGGCACAGTAGTGCTATTTGCCATAAAAATCCATCATTGCCATGGAACTCAGCTCATTAAAGAAGATGCTGTGATTTGTGTTTAGAATATGAAAGAAATACGATGCCTGCATGGTGCATTAAATACCCAAGCATACACACGCATTTAAATTCTTACTATCTTTTTAAGGATATTGTTGTGAATTATGTGCTTCTATATATGTGAGCATCCTTCATCATGAAGTGACAGTTCGTTTCCACATCCAGCTGATGCTCTTTACATATTATTAGTAATATTTATTCTCAGTCTGAAGCAAATGATAGATTTCTTTGTCCTCGGTTGGTTTCGTGGCTTCTCCACATGAACCACCGTGGGCTGGGATGCAGCCTGACAGGAGCACTTGAAGTCTCTCCTCACAGGAGAGCAAACTCATCCCTCCTCCCCTGCCATGACGGGAGGCTGTGGGCAGCATCCAGCACCAGGGAGAGCCTGGGCCTCTGGGAGGGTGCCTGGAAATGCCCAGATGGACCTCACAGCCTAGGGCTAGTGCAGCCTCAGGGACAGGCCAGCAGCTGAGACCCCTGCAGTCCTTCCATGATGGCCCAGAAATTTACTTTAAATGGCCTGCATCCTGGTAAAACAATACTATTATTTTACAAAATAGCAATAGTTCTGACAGATTTTTCTGGGGACAGGGAAGTTGTGGCAATGACTTTGGTGCTGACTGAGCAATGATGGCAGCCTTGTGCTGTGCAATGAGACAAGCCTGTGCCACTGGGTGTTTAGACCAAGTGTCCGTGTCTGGAAATGAGGCCACTAAAGTGGAAGAAAGATAATGTCTCTAAGCTTCATGTTGTTGCATGTTTTTTGAAATCCAGCTATTTATAAACGTGATAGCCCTCTGTTTCTCCTGCCTCTTTCAGCGCCCCAGTGAAGAATGTGTGAAAAGCTCTAATTTCCCTTGAAGAAAAGAGTTAGAGTCTTGTGATTTCAGTTAAAAGCTGTGTTCACACTGTGGTCAATAAATTCCTATAGACAACCTTTCCCCCTTGGAGTTTTCTTATCATGTTATTTTGTTAGTGCTTGAGGAGAATATCGCAGCTCAACAAAGACGTGGTGGAAAGCTGTCCTATTTCTTGCAGGCCCACTTCAGAATGAGGATGCCAGTACTTTAACAGACTTTCCTGGCACTAAGTTTCCCTTTTCTTTCATGAAAACTTAAATATTCTTAGTTTCCTTCTGACTTGGAGCAAGATCAAATTTCAAAATATCCAAATCCTCCATGAAACAGCATTACATCTTTCTCTAGAGCCCCAGTTGTTACTTCTTGCACTGATAAATCCCACTAGTATCATAAAAAGAATTTTTTTTCATTAAGAAAATGTTGAAATGTCTCCCTGGACTGAGTTCATAATAACTTCCTTCTTATAGGCAAAAATACAGTTTGAAATATCCAAGCTGAAATGTTCCTGCCTTGGTGGTTAAACTACTTCTGCATTCACACCCAACATCTCTGTTAGTTCCCAATGAAAGGAGGCTGACTTCAGGGACCACCACAAGGAAAAGAGTGATTCCAAACAAAGTGTCTCCTGAATGTATATGCCAAACTGTTGTTTGATAATTCCAAAGTAATGGGAAGATCATGCATTCTGTAAGTCCAGGGCTCACACTGATCTTAGCCACATCTCTATATTCCATTGTGGGTTTGTATGCAGAATTTTTAATAATTGCTTCCACTAGATATGGTATCCTTCTCTTTCAGTGGGCATGGTGGCAATGGGTTGATGGTTGGACTAGATGATCCTAGCGGTCTTTTTCAACCGTAATGATTCCATGATTCTATGATTCTATTTGAAGAAGATATTATTCATAAGAATGCTAGCAAAGAAAAAGTATGATGTTACTTCTCCCTGATGATACTATACACAATAGACATCATTGTATATATGCCTTTCTGTGGAATATCAGATTTGTCCCGTTAGTGGAGCAGTGCCAATTCACACTGTAAATCTTCTTATTTTCTAATAGCTCATTTCATAAAGTAAACATAACTGTCAGCACTCCATCACACCACTACTGAACAGAACACCACAGCAGCACTGCTAATCTTACTGACAACATAAGACAAGATGGAAAGGAATACAAAAGAAAAGTGTTTTAGTCTGATGAGAAGGTGCACTCAGATAGAAGCAAAAAATTCAGAGCAGGAACTGCAGCCACGGTGATAAACAAGGAGTTTCCAGAAGTTAATATGCTGGGCAAAAGGGTTGCTCCTTTGGAGGCTGAACACTGGAGAGTGGAAGTTAAAATGACTTGTGCACCATTGAGCTGGAACAGGCTGCTCCTGGGTCATTGATCTGCTCTGCTCTGGCAGGGCACTGCTTTGGTATTGTTAATTTTCAGTGACTTAAAGACTTGTATTAGTACAGGAATCAGAATTAAAAGGCGGAAGACTAAAGGGAAGACAAAAGAGAGGCCAGCAGTAAACATGAAAGGTTTCAAAGACTGTGAAGTAAAACCAGAAACAAACAGAGCTCCAGAACAATAAGAAACTCATTGCCTCATGAATCAAATGAGCTAGGCCAGATATTCAGTTGCCATAAATTAGAATTCTTCCTTTCATATCAGGGAAACTAAGCTCACATCAACTGGAAGAGTAGTTGAACCACAGTTTACATAGGCAGTGGAGCTGTATATAAGAATGACATTTTTTCCTCCTAAAAGGTGAATGCACACAGAATTGTACAATACATTTTTAATAAATATTTAACATCTAAAGCACACTGCCACTGCAATACCTTTTTATGACCCCTACTATAATGATAAGCATGAAAAGGTGCATAAACCTCAAAGAACTATTCATTTATCAGGAAGAAGGATGCTCACTCTGAAAACTAGGGGTAATATTTTATTGTTTGGATCTTCTGTAATAAACTTGAAATAATGCCCTTAAATTCCAGAATTTTACTGTCAGTGAGACAGTCATTAGTTCTTATGACTGAATTTCCATGCCATAACATTCATCAACATCCCCAAACAGTCCTCCTGTACTTTCTCCCCAGGATTTATACTGCAGTGGGTACACTGCCCAGGGATCTTAGTGGCACAAGCACAGTCACAACTTCCATATCTTTTTAACAACCATAGTTTTAACACTTGCACTATAGTAGATGTTGTCCTCTTTTCCTCTCACATAAGCAAAAGTCTTATTGTGCTTCCATCTCAGCCAGCTTGGGAAAACAGACATCACCTTGCCAATGCTACATGTAAGCTGGCTAAACTGTGTATGAAGGAAACAAGTTCTGCTGAAATGCTCGTCACATCATTGCATCTGATAGCTTTTAGGCACACAGAGAAATGGAGAGCTAGGAAAGGAATTAAGCTGATAGAGTGAGCTTTTGCCCACATATTCTCCGACAAGCTGAGTTTGCAAAGCAGAGAAGTAATACTATACTTCTTTCAACATGACAAATGGAAAAAATAAGCTGGCACATGTTCGTGGGGGGTTGTTTCTGGACTTACTCTGGGCATTGAGTCAGGAAGTTACTGGGCTTAATATAAAGTAGTAATTATAGAGAATTAACATTTATTTAAAATATCAACTATCTTCAATTAACTAGAAGAGAGTCAAATGGAAGAATGAGAACAAGCAGTCAGGCAAACTCAAAGAATGCAAGAGTTGTTGCCAGACTGAACTCAATGGATATAGTGGAATGTCTGATTACAATCAGTTGTTCAAGACCAAATGCAAAACTGATCAGCTAGGAAGTGTCAAAAAGGAGTCACTACTTCACATATAAATGTTAACCTCAGATTTTACTTCCAAAGAGAATCACTAACTCAAAGTTTTCTGGACTTCACAAGAGTTATTTTTTTTTCCTTCCCTCACACAGATTTCAGCACTTCATAATTCCAATCTGGATTAAATGCAATGAATGAATAAATAAATAAATAAAAGCATTAAGGCACTGATCTATTTTTTGTTGTTGTTGTTTAAATAGTTTAGTAGCTTACATGGTGTGAGGAACAGCATAAATCATTAATAACAGCTCAACAATAACCTAGCAGTGCAGACTGCCTCTCACTTCTAATAGATGAAAAAGAAAACCTGAGTCTTCAAGACCATCTGTAAGATGTCTCAGATCCTAGATACTTTCCTATCAAAAGCTTGAGGGTGATCTTTTACTTGCTGAACAATGAATGAGTGCTTAGTGGTGCATAATGAAAAAATGAAGATTTTACATTAGTAAATGACAGCTTTGCTTTACAGATTTATATGTAAAGCATATGCACTTGCTGAAATACAGCCAGTTTTACTGGGATTCTTTTGTCGACTTCTTTTAATAATATAGCAGAAAAAAAAAAAAAACAACCTGGATTTCAATACACAAAAAAATGAAGCGTGACCAATTTAGTTTCTATTCTATTGAGAAGTTATTCCAGTACCACTCTGCAAAAAAAAAATCCTACATGTAATTTGTTTCAATGATTCTCTTGACTATGTCTAGATTTGTAATTTAAGTAGTGCCTGGGCACTGTATCTCAATTTCCTATAAAGTTAAATCATTGGAATGTAGCATGTTTTTTTTTCTGGGCCAGCTTGCATTGTCCCAGACTATTCCCAGGCAGATTCTGAGGGTTAGTGTGGGATACTTTGTACTGTCATATCTCACTGAACAGTGTGAGTGCAGCCATCTTGCTGTGAAGACTATGAGAGTATAGTAATATGGATGCAAGTCACTTCATGTTACTTATCTTCAGTGCCAGGAAACTAGGACACAAGTAATCTTTTTGGCCACAGGACTACTGAGTCGCATCATCATTGTAGGCATTGGGATCCACTGACTAGCTGTGATGGGTATTTTATATCTACACAGTAATCTCCCATTTGTTCTTGTCTTCCACTGTACCTTAAAAGTCTCCATGTCATGTCATCAGTTGGAAAAGAACAGGTCTTGTGAATACAATCTTCAGAATTAGAAAAAAGGAAAATCCTCACTAATTCTCAGAATAACACTTTTTTATCTAGATCCTCCTCCTTGTCACCAACAACATATTTAAAGTTATCCAAGACCAAACATGGCATATCAAAAAAGTTATTCTAAGACTGTGTATTAGGAGAAGAGTCTAGTTGCCATTTTCCAAAAGAACCTGTTGCAGTATTTTCTTCTCTGACAAGAAATCAAAATCAGTCACTTCAGATGCTTTCTGTCTCCCAGATATGCAGAGGCCAGCATGTGTTTGACAATAAATTACAGTGTCAAAAGAAAATCAGAATCCACAGGTCTTTAGTATTTTGTAGGGTTTCCTGAGGCTATCCTTCCAGGCTTCCAGCTATCACTGCAGAAAGATGCAGTTCTCCAGATCCTATGTCATATCTGCCAGGCCTATGGGGAAGTCTTGGGTATCTCTGGATATCTCAAGTGGCACTAAATGTTTGTGTGCAGGCAGCAGGAATCCAGATAAAGTTCTGATCACAGAAAGGGCCAGTAAATACCACAGTGAAATTCATTTTGAAAAACACATCTTTAGTAAAGTCAGGAACAAGTAGTGAAGTTGCTTTACAGAATTGACAATGTCCATGCCATATTCACATCATAGATTTTTGAACTCTTATGCCAAGTAGTTCTCAGTCAATGTAGAGCTCTCCCTAAAGGTGTTTTTGTTCATGTGAAGGAGAACTACAAAATAAGACATTTCATATTGCAGTAACTTCTTGCTTGAATGCTTTAAAATGGCAGACACTTGGTGAGAGACATCTGCTGGTACGTGTTTTTCCAAAGAGCACTGGTTGTAATTTTACTAAAAAGCTGTGGATAAATCAATCTTGTTTCAAGTACCAATGAAATGCTTCACGTTTCACAGGCTCCTAGTAAATATTACAAACCAATGCATGCCATATAATCTAAAACTAGAGTATTTTACCTGAGATTTACAGGATTACATCTCATCTACTACACTCTTTATTTGTGCGACTGCTGCAGTATCTTTATAAATCTACTCTTTCCATCCATAAACCAGCTGAGCACTCTACCAGCTCTGTGAGATAGTAAGATATGTATATGTCCTCAAACTATTCCATGAGAATTAGGTAGAAAGGACATCTATGGATGCATTGGATGTATAATATTCTTTCCTTGCATGTTGCTGTCACCAAAACTAACCTCCTTGAAAAGCTGAACAATCACAGACAAATTATTTATTAGTTGATTTTGCAAATATTAACAGCAGTCAGCATAGAGAGTGTAGGGAGCCAGCTCCTAAGCCTGCATCATTCTCTAAGTCTTAAAGGACATCTGAATTATCCAGCTATCTGAGTGCAGAATCTTTGGATTGCAGTCTATTTTACTATCAACTGCAGAGGAAAGATTGTCAGTGTTTAAACAGTAAGTAATATACCAAATGCTGCATTGAGAGCAGGTATAACTCATGTAGCAGACATCTCTGTAAGGTGCAGCTTCCCATTGCATCAAAAAATAGTCCCTGGACCTAAAATTAGCAATTGTATCTGTGTAGCTGGTGCCAGAAAACCATTTCCAAATTAGGTGTGTCCATCTGTAGCTTAAGGCCCCTTGGTTGGAATAAAACATTGGGTTTCGTGGTAAGACAGTCTTTCTGATTTTCACCACATGAGAATTTAGTCAAGTAATATGCTGAGGCAGCCTGTGTAATTTCTAAATATTTAAGTTCAAAAGCCAGCAAGGACCAGAAATTAATCACAATTCAAAAGACTGCTCAAAGCACATTATCAGAAAGAAAAAAGAGAGAGAGAGAGATAAAACAGAGAAGAGAAGAGAAGAGAAGAGAAGAGAAGAGAAGAGAAGAGAAGAGAAGAGAAGAGAAGAGAAGAGAAGAGAAG
>JANHGO010006716.1:0-21003 GCA_024606505.1 Aquila spilogaster
TGCTGCCACATCAGAGCTGTCTGCATACAGACAAATCCTGGGCAGTCCCAGGGGAACTTGGTCCAACTGGATACTGGCAATAATAACGTGCTGGGGAGAGAGCAATCTGCCACCAACAGGCTTCTCATTAGACTCCATCGTGTTATTCTTTAAGAGCAAGAAGATGACTGTTTGCACTTGTAACAGTGGGGAACCTGGACATCTTGAAACTTTACAGTCTTCTTCCTCTCTCTGTTTTACAGAATGTAAGCAATAGCAGGCATTTTGTAGCTAACTGGCCTTCAAACTGCTTTGGAGCAGTAGCTTTCCTGTATCTGTTCTTATTGAAACATATGACCTTCAGCTTCAGCTCTCCTTTTGGGGTACAGTGTGAGCAGGTTGTTAATACTTAGTGATTTTCAGGGTTTACTGGTGTCAGTCTATCTGAGGCTCTGGAAATAGAAAGTCCACTGTTCAAACTTAAACCTATAGTGTCAAAGAAGTAAGTCAGAATTCTTTTGCATGTTTGTACAGCATGAGGTATGATTAGGGTTTGATTCTGATTGGGTCTCTGCACATACCTGCAAAACAGTACTGGTGATCTAGACATACTACATACTCTGCTGTCAGGAAAGACAGGAGATATGCACCCAAGCTGCAAATCCTGTTCCAGCAGTCAGGAGACATCAGGTTTTTTTGTTCTGAGAGTTATGGGGAAATTGTTGTCCAAGAGCCTCACTGTATTCTTTTCTTTCTTAAGAGCTCTTTCTTAAGTATGGTTGGAACCAAGGCTACTGTTTTATGACTTCTGACTGCTTATCTTTCCAACTGGACCGTCAAGCTCTCCACACTTTCAAGATAAGATGTATTTTCTGCATAAATGTTCAACAAATCCCTAGAAACGGGTCTTGGGAAGAAGCGGATAGGTCACTCGACCCATAAGGAAGTCTAGGATGAAGCTTTGGGGAAGTCTTTGGAAAAGTCAAAGACTGTTCTCATGAACTGCAAGGGTTTATTAACAGCTCTCCAATTTACCACACTTCCACTTAGCACAGATTTTTCTCTGGAGTTTTGTTTTTAAGCTTCAAACACATTTCATCCACATGTTGTCAGATCAGGGGGATGAAATTTGTATGTCCAGCATGAATTTCTGCTGTGGTTTATTTTGACAAATTTGTGGGTTCTTCCAAACACAAATCTTCTGCTCAACCTTTTTTGTCTTCCACTGAGGGGATTTTTGCTGCACATAGGCTTCTGGAGCCCCTGCTGCAGTCCAGATGGCCATGTTTTGTGACAGCAGGTTAGAAGTCATGGTCAAGCCTTTTTTTCTGAGGTGGCCCATTGATATAGTAGAAGAGCAGCAGTTGTTGAACTAATTTGTATGTGGAAGAAGCTATGCAAAGTTTAATCTGAAGCGCTTGGTTTAGCTGGCAGGAAGGGAGAGGTGGACTGTTTTCTATTTCCCTGTAAAATGTCAAACACTAATAGTCTCTTCCGATCATCCTGAGATTGCCGAATAATTGACTCCTGCCTACAGAAAAAACCTCCCTGATCAACAAAGCAGGAAGCTGATGACAGCAACTGCCTGAACGTGTCCAAATTAGTCAACCCCTTGCAGCCCCAGCAAGGTCAACAGTGGCAGCCCAGAGGTCGTGGGGCAGCAGGAGATGGAGGCTGAAGATTGCCCTGCTTCCTCTGCCCTCTCGTGCCTCCAGGATATAGCAGGGAGATGAGGGATTCACAGCTGGAGCAGCCAGCACCTGAACTGCGTGTCCAACAGAGATCTGTTTATTCAGAAGGTCTGCTATATGTTAGCCAAGAGACAGGACAAGGGTAGGAAAGGAGGAAGTGCCTGTCTTTGTGAGTGGCAGCAGAGCAGTGGTGTTCTGTGTGGGGCTGACCCAGTGTCAGACAGCTCCTAGCATGTTTTCTCTTTGTGTCCTCCAGGGTTTGCTTGGTTTACTGTTTAGAACTGACTGACTTGGAACAAATGGGTGTTTGTCCTCTTGCTGGAGTCTCCTTTTCTTGAGCAACTGTGATTGTGAAAATGTTTGAATGTTACCCTGGTATGGCCAAGTACATCTTATGGACATAGAGCATTTAGCAATACACATTCTCAGAGAAAAGCTGGAAAAGAATGCCCACAAAACCATTCCTTAGTTGGGTGCTTCTTCAGTACACCCAGTTAGGCACGTTGGGTTGTGTGATTTTATAAAGCAGTGGATGTAAAGCAACAAGGAAACTCTGGCCCTGTTTCCCTTTGTCTTTTCTTTGAGAGGACTGCAGGTGTACCTCTGCCTTCTTGAAGGCAACTCAGGCTCGTAGGGGTTGTGGCATTTTCGTAAGATTATTTTGAGACTCGGGGAAGGGAAAGAAGGGAAAGAGAGAAGCGTTGTCTCAGAGCTCCCGAGCAATACCACTTACAGGTAGGTTGAGAAAGTTTAAAGACCAGACTCTTTATCTGCTAGACTTGTGTTTCCTTGTGCAGAGCAACTGCGGATAGGGAGCCTGTCCCTGACAGCCCTGTGAGTGTGCTGCTGCGGGTCAGGACCTCTGCCCACAGAAGAAGCACTGCCTGTAGGCCTCCCATGTCTCCTTGCAGAAACCTGGGCTGGATGCTCTGTCACACTCTGACAAAGGTCACTTTTACATCCCATCTTCTAAAAGGTCACAGCATGACCCCAGGTGCAGGAGAGGAGGAGGAGGGGGAAGAAGGCTTCTCTCTCTTTCTTTAGATTTGTTATTTATTACCACTGAAAAAAAATACCTTGCCTTTGCTCCTGTGCTGCCCTCTTTCCCTTTTCTACACTGGCACCTTCTCTTCCTAAATGCCATTGTATAGACCTTCCCCCTGTAGGGGGAACAAGCTGGTTACTGGATTTCTCTTCCTTCTCCACTTTGTTCTGTATGCATAGCTGCAGCTATTCTAATGATACTTTCTCAAATTAACAAGCAAATGCTTCCAAACTTACTGTACCCTCCAGGTTAAAACTGCGTGAGCACAATTCTGCACCACCGTTTTCTAAGATGCCATAAAAGCAGCATTGCCCTCTGAGGGTTAGGAGGGAGGAAAGTAGCAAGCCTTCTCTGGCTTATTCTGGTATATTGTGATTAGTCCTGAAGAGAAAAGGACTTTCTCCTTTCTGTCAACATTAAAACATCTCAGTGAGAGATGGAGTTGAAAGGCAGAAGCCAAACTCTCAGGTGGCACAGACTGTGCTGCACAGCTGCTTCCCAAACTACAATCTACTGAACCAGCTAGAAGAAGGTCATATTTTTTTCTTGACTTCTGGTGCAGCCCAGTGGTTAATGAGACGCTTAGACTGATATCCTACATGTCTCCTATTCAGGACAGTGTCTTTAAATGCAGCAGCAGCAATAGAGCTATTTTCTGCACTTTAGACACCAATAGAAGGAAAAAGTATAGGAGGTTTCTCTATGTTTGTTCATTTTAACAATATTTTTTCTTAATGGCTCAACTGTGCTAGCAAAGAGGAAGGTGCTGAACGTGGGGTACTGCAGTGACTTGTTAGAGATGCTAGTCATTGTCCTTCAGACAACACAACTGGGAGATCCAGTTTTTAGAGACACTGTAGACTTGGTGATGACTGCAACTTGGTACAAGCTATTTTACTTGCAGTGTTCATTCTTCACAAAGAATTACCTTAAGATGTGTGAGAGAGAGAGAGAAACATGGAAGATCCACTTTTCAGAGAGCTCATTGAGACTTATGGGTACAAAAAAGCCTGCCTCTGAATAGTCTAAAAAATAGTTGATCAAGCTTGCACTTCTATATTAAAATGAATTAATGTAGCTTAGATATGTGTATGGGCTCTTACTGTTCAAGTATCTGAGTTACATCTCAAGGTATGTTTATTCAGAGAGTGATGCTTTAATGTAAGTACGTGCTGTTGTCCCTACAGTGCAGATCAGTAATTAAGTAACTGAAGGCCATCATACTTTAACTATCTTGAGATCTCGGGTAGTATGGTTTGGTTGCGGTTGGACTTGGTGATCTTGAAGTTCTTTTCCAACCTGAGCAATTCTGTGAAGTCTACTCAAGCTACTCACTAGGCCAGTCTGATCCTGAAACATTAACCAACTAAGCTGATAGAATTCCTGTATATTGATCAGGCCACAAAGAGTGGTGTAGTAGTAATGTGCATAAGTTCAAAAACTAGGTCATGATTTAGCTAGGAATACCAGTGAATAGGGCTACCTGTTGAGGAAAAAAAGAAAGAAATAGCCATGATGAAAAATACCCAACGGTGGTTATCTGGGTTACCAGTCAGAAGGGAGACTGTTCCACTAATTGGGTCTTAAAAGGTCTTTTCTGTTCCATTTTAATTCTTATAATATGCCCCTCACCAAGATATGAGGGTGTCTGTCTAAGGATGTCTTTCTTTTCATTCTTTTCAGCTGTGTTTATTTTCCTCTCTCCCCTTACCCATTCTTTGAGAGTTCATGAAGAGCATTCAGACCCCATGAGGGGGTCTCTACAGATCCCCTAAGAAGATTAAGCTCTCTGAATATTTCATGCCCTGATTGACAGCTCTTGAGGACCTCTTGTAAGCCTGGCGCCCGTATTCCTGTTTGAAAAAAAAGAGTGAGAGAGAGAGACAAGAAAATCACATACACGGGAAAAAAATTGATCCTATGGGCCCGACCTCTGTGGATGGAAGGCACTAGACAGTGGCACTTCCTCCTGGACATCTCCCCCTCCCTCTCCCTGCCCATCAGTCTCTACTGTGAAATAAAAGAAAGGTAATGGGATTTTAAGAGGAAAGGAGTAGTCAGCCGACGTGGTCGCTGCCCCCTCCCCTGGAGCTCCAGCCCTTAGGCTCATGGCCCTTCAAGAGCTATTGTAAGTCTCAATCCCTGACTCTCATTCTGCACTGGCGTTCTTCCTTTTCTAACAAGCTGACCTAGCTGAGCCGATGGCCCCTCATTAGAGGCTGAACTGAAGACCGAGCCCTGTGCTCTCCTGCAGCCGTTTCACCCCATTAAGGATTGCCCCCTGGTTGACAGCGGGAAAGGGAGCCAACGACCTGTAAATTCTCATCAGACTGCTTTAGATTCTCCCTTGCCCCTTAATCATCCCATAATAGGCAGCTGGAAGTTTATTCTTTATTTAGAAAGGCAGGGCCAAGGAGATCTCCTCACCTTCTGGCTTTAGGAGATATTTCTTGATGGAACAGGAGGAAGAAATGCAGAACCAGCTCCTCACCCTTTTTGCAGCTGGAGTGCTATGAGATACACTGCTGTACTTGCTGTAGGTACCAGTGTTAAAGATAGCTAGGTCCTATCTGCCTCTTACTTGATGCTAAAGGAATAAGTGCATTACACAGTCTGTACTTGGAGTCTTGATCAGATGGTATTTAGCCTGGGAGCTGCTAAGCTTACCTGAGAATTGAGAATCTTGCTAGTAGTAATGATCCAGAAACACTGCCAATGAAAGGCCCTGATCCTTCCACCTGCTCTTCAGAGGGTCACTTGGGATTCTCAGGATCATGCTTTTTCTGTCTAACCAATTTCTGGCAATTGCTTGAGGTACAGGTGTAAATTTCTTGAGTGGTTTAACCAAACTTGGATTTGTAGGCTTTTGTTTCAGCTCATTTTCAGATCAGAGAGAGACAGTTTTAGGACTATGCTGCTAGGGACTATGCCTTTAAGGAGTTATATTGGACAGAATGAGTAGGAAAGTAATGAGGAGGGGGAAGCTTTGTCAGTACTGAACATAGTCACCCACTAGTGCTGGATAAGAGAGCATCTTTTCATGGCTTCACAGATTGAGTGCTTCTTCCCTTCTTTGGGCTCTCGAGTGGTTGAGGCTATCTAGTCTCTTACACTCAATTTAAGTTTATTGAAAGTGTTGTTTATAGGATGTTTTGGAGCGCAAAGTTATGAAGGGTGAGATATATGTGCTGCTCTGATGCAGGCGTTACTGTGGAGGGAACCATTAATCTGTGAGAATACTGTATTTGCCTGAGTTCCTGGTTACTGCTGGGGAATTAGGAGACTCTTCCAGCTTTTGTGGCGCTCTCCTTTTTTCCTTATTCAAGAATTTAGAGCTGCTGGATTCAAATTAAAGTCTCTTCCATATGACTATACTTGCTGTTGAACTTACCTTCTCAATGTGATTGATCCAAAGTGTAACACAAATCTATGTTAAACTCAAATTATTTCTATATAGATTCAGTATTTCTGTGTGGTTGTGTTTGGACACCCCAGTAAGTTTTGGGACCATTTCAATAGAGTGAACTATTCAAGTTGTAGAATATTCTATGTAAAAGGCTTAGGCAGTTTTTTCAAGTCAGTTGAGCCAGTATGTTCTCCAATAACATCACCTTTTTAAAGTCGATTATTACTTTTAACAACCAGTTGATGTCCCATTCTCTTGCAATAGCAATCTTGGTGGAATGCCAGAGCCATTCCTCAATAGTGCTTATCCTACCAACCTTCTGTGGACAGGGCATGCAGCTTTACAGCACAGCTAATGCTGGAGCTTGTAATTCTTCTTTGTGGGGGAAGAGGAAAGCATCTGGATGTTTATAGCTATCAAGGAATATAGTTGTATACAAACAGAATCAAAGAAGCGTGAGCTTTGGCTCATCACCAGTTTCACACTACTGGTGTAAGTTTTACAAAGCTGCACAATAGCATGACTCTCAGCCTCGTCCTTTTCTCCCCTTTTCCTCCTGGTCTGTCAGGTGGAGTTCAGGGCTCCTGCACCCTGTCTCTCTTGTGTGCCTGGGAGTGCTGCGTTGAAAGCAAACTGTTCAAGAAGTATCAGAGGTTTGGGAGGAATATACTTCTCTCCTACTGAAATAAAATGATGGGACACAGACTGGATTTTCATCTCAACTCTAACCACTGGTATGAAGTGGAAAAAGTGTAACAGACTTCTTTGTAACCTGGCCAGATTCAGGGAGAATGAATCCTGGATTTTGAGCTTTTTTTTCTGCGTTTAGAAACAGGAAGAATCGTATCTATGATGGTTTGGTTCTTGTTTTGTTTAGTTTTTTTATACACTCTCTACCAAGTCCAATGCATTTTTCTTTCCAGGAGTAATTTCTATACCTTATTATATGTTAACTGTGGTGGAAAATACAACTGAATGAGAATATCACATTTTTCTGGTCTGTTAACACTTAGGAAAATATTTATCAAGACTCTTCTCATCTTTGATTTGTAGACACCTGATATGGATTGCTTTGAAGAGCTGTTTCTCCTGTATCTCTTCACAGAACTATAGAATAATTCAATTCAGAAGGGACTTCTGGAAGCCATCTGATCTGTGCCCTGCTCTAAGCAGAGGGGAATAGCAGATCAGTGTGCTGCTGTCCATTCACAGTCCCCTGCAACAACGAACTGGCTCCTTCCCGTTAGGGCTGCAGTGCTGCCAACCCTCACTGCTGGAATGGCCTTGCCATGGGAACTGTGCCACAGGGAGACTGTCTGTCCTCTGTCTTAGAATAGAAGCAGACTGGCTTTGCTGTGGGTGTCTCAAAATTGCAAATTCGTTTCAGGCACCCAAGTGGAAAAGTATGCATTGCTATGGTGGTGTGCATGTTAACAAGTGGCTATCGCAGTAACAGTAGGATAAGAAAATGAAGATTTTTTTCATCAGGAATAAGGGAGTAGTAATTGAAAATTTAGAATCTCTGTTGAAATAGTTATTTGCATTCAAAACCAGAGTGGACTTTAAAGTTGTTTTTTTTTTAGGGTTCTGAAATTTCTGGATCATTTTTTCCATTTTAATTTGTGGTTGGGAATAGAACCAGGGACTCTAGGATACCTCACAATTTCTTCTAGCATTTGGAGCTGTGAGCAAAGGGATCCTTTAAGTGTAAGGCCCTGTAAGTGCATGACTGGGACCTTGAAGATTTTCCCCTCCTCAGATTGCATTTGGTGCTTCATGGAATCCAAGGTAGCAGGGGAGCATCACTGCCTTTTCCTTCTCTCATATAAGAGAAAAGAGATTTTCACTAAATGTGATCTGAAAGCCTTGAGAATGCCCCTTCATCATTGAGCTTTTCTACACGAGAAAGGATTGCCTTTATGTTTGCAAAGGCTGCATTTTTGCCTTGAATTAGCAGGCTAGAATTTGGAGTTGAAGTCATTGAAATATGTTCATTTAAATAAGGTGAAATTATTTTTAAAACGGTTTTACTGATAGTGAGAGCTATAAACTGAACGTGTCCTAAGGTGCTGTCAGCTGGAGATGTGTGAAAGCCTGTGGGGAGGAAGGAGTTAAGGATCCTGCTCTGTGAGCCATCCACAGCAGGGAATGACCCAATTTAAAAGGGTTAACAGTATTTGGTTTTTCAGAACTATTTGTTATATCAAGTTAGTGCAGTAGAGGTCACATAGGTCACTCTGCCTCCCCCTTCCCTTGCCATTCCCAGCCCCCACTCGGTTCCTTGTTCCTTCTCTAATCTGATGACCTCAGACACAGCTCTTTCCTTATGATGTTCTTGACAGCATCTTCAGACAATATGCAGCTCGACGCCAGTTGTCTTTCCCTTTCTCTCCTGTCCCACAGGAGAAAACCTTGGATGCTAAAAGGCACTTTGTGCAGCAGGGGAAAGCCTCAGCAATTTGTTCTGTGGCTTTTGGACAAGGGCAACTCAGAAAACAGTTTTCCTTGCAAGTGCACACCAAGCATGACTGTCCTCTCTTCCATTGTGTATTTGTTTCTTTCTGTGTGTTGGGTTACTTGTTCCAGTTACATGTGCATGTGATTGAAACTCACTGTAAATCCTACTTGACCAGCTGCACCTTCTGCTCTCTTTCTTCATGGTGTTGCTATGTGGTGTCTTACAGAAGATCTGAACACATGCTTTTTTGGAAGTTAACATTTGCAAATGATAATAGAACTTTCCAGCTGGAGTATGTATGTGGGTTTAGCAACCGAATGAGATCAGAGTTAATGTTGTCAATGTCAGAGTTTACTACAGCAAATGCTGCTTAGAAGGTTCTCATTCTCATCCCTCCCCTCTGACCTTCTTCTCCCCATTGAAGCTTCTCTTAGATGTTGTCAGTGTATTTTTATCACCTGCTTTCAAAGGCACTGAAGCTCCATAGATCTCATGGAGGTGATGGAAAACTTTGTGTTTGGTGTCTTTTGAAAATCAGGTTAGAATCAGCTAGTAACGATTACTATCATATATACAGTCAGCAGGGAATAGGTTACAGAATACTCAATAGGAAATTAGAAAATGGAATTTCCCCAGTCTTTATTTACTGTTTCTCACTCTACTGCATGTGTGCCTCTGCCTGTGTTTGACATCCTGTTGGCCAGTTCTTTAAGAATGTTTCTCACTTCTCATTTTATCTGGTTGTTCATGATGGAGCCAGAGCTGGGTGAGTTACACGTGCTGCTAGAAGGTAATGTCAGTATGGTGTAAGGGGCTATTTTTATTCCTTTGGTTTGACCTGGGCTCTGAGGAGCATGCTTTGCTTTTGTGGGATATCCTTGTCCTGGGTGTCCTTAATCTCCTGAGGGCAGTGAATGACCATGAGCTGCTGCTGGTAATGCTAAAGCTGTTTCTTGTAGCCTTCCCAGGGCCAGACCTCTGTGTTTTTAACAAAGCTTGAGGGATCAGTGAGAAAAAATGTCTGTGTGTATTTGCTTGAATTCAAAAGCAAACTTCAACTCAAGCATGCTTGTGTGGCTTGCATTTGCTTTCTGGTCACGTTCAAGCGTACAGAAGTGCTAGTAGCATGAATATTAATTAAAAAGCAAAGTTTAAGGCTGTGTCTTCTGGTAGAACTTTTTAATGTTAAACCCCAAGAAAATCCAGAATTTTAGTTCAGCTGATGCAAACTGGTACATCTGGAGAGCATACCCTTATGTTCAGAATTTCTTGTAACGGGCAAAATAGAAGTTGAATTAATACATTTCTGTGCCATTTTTTTTCAGTTCACAACTTGCTTGTCTGTTGATAAGTTACAAAATCATGTTTCCCAGCAGCATAACCATCTGGCATTGGGTAGGAATCAAAATGATTATATTCAGCTGTATGCTTTCTGGGGAAGCTGGAAGAAAATGGCGGTGTTTGAATATGGGGTGTGTAAGCTGTTTACTCAGCCCCAACATTTAGAATAAGACTGGGATACACAACAGTGATAAGTGCCTGACAGAAAATGTGATGCCATAGAATACTGATTTTTCTAGAAGTTTGTGAGGGTGTAATAAATGCAGTGTGAGAGGCTGCTATTCAGATACCATGTTCAGGAAATTCTGAGTTCTGTTTTCGGTTCTGACGTGAACTTTTAAGCTTGTTAGCTGTCGTTCCTGCCTCAGTTTCCCTATGAATGAATTGGGGATTGTACTATGGACTCATATATTTCACAAAGATATTGTTTCTCCTTTTTATACTATAGCAATTTATGAATGTTTGGTGACCAACCAAAATGTAAAAGAGTTTGAAGTAATGGATTTTGGTTTTAGTGGACTTCTTCATGTGGGGTTTTCAGGTTTCCTGAGGTTTTCAGAAGGTGCCTATGGCCTAAAGGCTTCCAGAGGGAATTCATGCTCATGTCCTTAAATGTACTGGAAGAAAATGGGTTTATCTTTTCTAACACCAGGTGAAAAATTACTAATAGTGTAGGTATTGAATCCACTATCTGCATGGTTTAGATCTGTAATGGTTTCAAATCTTTGCTCTATGGCTTGCCAGGATGCTTCAGGATTCTAGAGAGTCATGTCGTTGCTGTGCCATTTATTGTGCAGATCTCACTCAATTTCTCTGTTGGTCTCAGATGTTCAAGTTTCTGGAAGCAAAAGTATGGGGGAGAAAGGACCATCAGAAGGAATGAAAGTTTCAGACATGGTTGTGTTGTTGTTTTGGTTTGTGTTGCTATTGGTTTCTGGTTTTTCTTTTGTGAAGGAAAAAGCAAGATGTTTACTGTTCTGTCATTACAGCATTCTTCTTAACCGTCAAGTCATCCAGCTCAGAGGGTGGTATCTTAAGGAAATGTCAAATAATGGAGAGATGTATATACAGTTGTTGCAGCAGGGAGGAAAGCAACAAAACAGGAATGGAAATTGGCAAGAAGAGGTCTGAAAGGCCACAAGTTTCCAGCTCAGAAAGACGGTGGGAGAGGAAGTCGGTGAGTGCAGAAGGATTCCCTCTCTCCCCACCTCTTGGCCCCCACCCTCTGTCCTTCCTCCACACCCCTCCTGGGGAGATGGGAGAAGAAACTTGGCAAGCCATCTTGTCGCCAATCAATCTGTGGTGTAACAATTAGCACTTAAGCAGCACTCACGCTAAACACGGGCTCAGAAAACACTTAAAAAGAAAAAAAGAGGAAAAAAAAAAACACACACACAACCCACCAACACAACAAGAGGGGAAAGCTGGAACAGATCAATGCCGCGCTGAGCAGGAGGCACCTAATACCCCATTATTGACGAGGGCGATAGCGCTTTAAGTGTGCGCTCTCCATGCTGAGCAATTAGCCAGCAGGACCACTGCAGCGAAGGCAACTCCACCGCAAGAACGCACTCTCCCCTGCTGCCCACCACTTCCCCCAAGAGGTGTTTGATGACAGCTTCATTTGTTAGCGTGATTCCAAGAGCTGGTGGCGCCGGCATCGTTCCATTACGGAAGGGAACGCGAGGGGAGGTTGGGCAGCGGGTCTTCTCCCCCGCCCCCCCGGCCGCTGGTAACAGAATACAGTAGACACGGAGTCTGTCTGTGCGCTGGCTAAATTGATTGTAATGGGTTTCTTAACGTGGTGAAAGAGCCGACTGTTTTCTCGCCTCGAAGAAAGGCCGGAGGAAGGAGGAAGTGACTCCAGCGGCTGCGGCACAGCGGATGAAAGTAAACTTTTGTTTAGTAAAGAGCAGCCGACTGCAGACTGTCTGCGGCCTTTCAGCTTGCGCTCAGCAACGCAGCTTCTTAGAAGAAAGGGGAGAGGGCCGAAAACAAACTCTGTCAGCTTCCTGCCTCGGCTCTTGCTCTCATAACAGCCCCGCTGTCTGGCCCCGCTTCCCAGAAGCACACTGGGAACCTCCTAATGGCATGAAGCCGTTTTCAGAAGGTGCCTGTGGCCTAAAGGCTTTCATAGGGAATTCATGCCCATGTCGGGTAGGAGTATGTGTCCTTTTAAATGCTTGGCTAGGCTGGGGTTTACCTCCAGAACATGTGCCTGGCTCCTGTAACAAGACAAGCTAGGGTCAAACCTAGAGAGGATGTGGCCTTCTGAAGAGTATCCAAACAGCATCTGTTACTGATAAACTGGTGTTTATCTGGAAGCCCAGGAGCCATCTTGAGACCTCCCAAGTGGAGGTACTTCTCCCAGGTTACATTATGTCAGTGCAGTTAAATAAATCAGTGAGACAGTCACTCTGGTTTGTGGTGGCAGACACAGCAGGTGCTATTGGATACTCACTCTGCTTTTCCCAGTTGCGCTGAAGCCTGTCCTGCTTATCTTTACTGCTGCTGTTATCCATGCTAGCTGGGTTCTGCCTAAGTAAAGCAGCATTGGGAGCTCCCTAGAGTAACCTGACCACTTTCTATCCTGGGACCATCATGGTGCCATATCTGAGCAGTCTTCTTCAATAAGTAAGACAGGTGATACACAGATGTTCAAGTTTTTCTGGGAGGTGATGTGTACTGTAACAGCTCTGTGCAGAAACCTGCCCTGTCCGGGTGCTGGAGTTGCAGAGGATGGCCTCTTCCATTACTGTTCACTGTGGACATGCTTTGATTGTCTTCTCTTTGTCCATGGGGTGAGTCTCTCGGGGTAGTACAGACAGATACCACAACAGGTAAGGAGGCCCAGACACCTGGTGTACAGACACTGATGTATTGTTAAGGAAGAGAAATTAAGTTTGATGTCATAGCGGTGTCACATCATACTATAGGTGCTTACGCACCTTCAAACTTTTGCCTTGTCAGGAAAATAAATTTATTCTGAAAGTAGGATCTTGATAGTAAAGAAAGAAGACTGAAAAGTACAACTTGCTGTACCATTGTAACCAGAAGCTGCTGTTTGCTTCTGACCAGGAGGTTTTAAGACGATGCCAGATGGGGCCATTAAGGCTGTGCAAACAATAAGGAGCACATAGGGGAGGCTGTTAATGGGTTTCTTTTGGAAGCATCAGCTGGAGCTGCTGAATGGGGCACATGACCTATTAAAAAAAGCCACTTGAGAAATCTCTATGCCTGCTGCAATGATGGGATATTTTTACCCTCCTTGTTTATGCCAACCCACTGAGGATCTGACATGCTGGACGCTGACACACTTGTGTTTGCAGCTTTGCTCACTTGCCAATATGCTTTATGGCTTGTGCTATGAAGTGCTGAGCTCAATGGACTGGATGAAGCATCCCAACCACATCATTTTGAATAGAGAGGAAGTCACGTTTAAGGAGATGGCTTCCACAGAAGCGCTGTTTGATTACAGCTTCTGGGAAGGGGAAGCCTACTTTTAGTGCAGATTCTTTCAGTGGTTACAAACAGGTGTTTTGCATGGAAAGCAAGCAGCAACATGCACAATTAGAGATAGCTAGCAGAAGATTTTTGAACTTGTAAGTTGTGGTTAGGGGGCTTATGTGATGTAGAGCTTGTGGGATAGCTTGGATAGGGTACAAACTTCAGCTCACATGAGGATCAGCTGCTGACTCACTTTCTATCATATGAAGGGAAATGCTTCTACCTACAGTGGCCAAAGAAAAGTTTAAAAAGAAAAAAGAAGAAGAAAAAAAAGCATCTTAGCAGTAGAAAAGTCCAGCAGTCCAGCTCTGAAATTGGTCCATACTGTGATGGTATTTCCAGTCTATCTTTTTGTCAGAATATTCTAACATCCTGCCTTGTATTTAAAGGGACTGTGCTCATTATCACAGAATGAGTTAGCTAGTGAGTATGTGTGATGGAATTGTGTTCAGTGAAGAATTGTTCCTTGAATCACAGCAAAAATAATCTGAGTAGCTGTGATTTTATAGCCATCCACTTAGATGTGGTCACTGCTCATTTATATGACTGCAAGCTCCTGTATAAGCTCCTGCAGGGCCAGATTGCAGAGCTAGCCCTCTGTGCTGTCCCTGGCTGCTGGAGAGTCTGTTTCTGACAGTGCTTTTTAAAGTTGTGAGCAAGATGAGAGTATGAAAGCGTTACCACTGCAGCTCACTGTAGATGGGTGTAAGTAACCTCATACGATGCAGGAGAGAATCAGTTCCATGGTGAGAACTGTGTGTTTCTTAATTGGAGTGAGTTTGAAGGAGGAGATTAATTTCTCCATTAAAATTTGACTCACTCTGCTTGATTCTTTGCTACGTGAAGCTGAGTTGTGGGATTTTTCTATGGGCTGGTTAGTCATCTTACAATGCAGTACTATGTATCACCATTCAAAGAAGATGGAAATGACAGCAGAATGGTTGAATCACCAGCCATTAAAGAGATGCAAGGCCTGTTCTGTTTGTACAGAAGATTATTCACGTCTGAATGGTGCTGTTACATTTATAGAATCATAGAATCATTAAGATTGGAAAAGACCTCAAAAATCATCAAGTCCATCACAACCATGGCAACTTAGCATGTCCCTTGGCACTGCATCTCTGTAGTTCTGCAACACCTCCACAAGCAGTGGCAGTGCCTCCACCACTTCTCTGGACAGCCTGTGACAGTCTGACCCTCCCCTTGCACTACTTGAGGCCATTCTCACTTATCCTATGGCTGTTACTTGGGAGAAGAGACTGTTTCCCACTTTGCTACAACCTCCCTTCTGGAAGTCTCTTGTAGAGAGTGATAAGGTCTCCCTCAAGCCTCCTGTTCTCCAGACTGAACCATCCCAATTCCCTCAGCCACTTCATATAGAACTTATGCTTCAGACCCCTCACAGCTCTGTTGCCCTTCTCTGGACACCCTCCAGTGTCTTTCTTGTAGTGAGGGGCCCTAACAACCCCAGATCATTTTCCACTAATATTATTTCCAAATAGGACAATGAAGAGGTGTTGGTAGGATTTTGTTGAGGTAAAGGAAACTAGAATAGAATACGCTTTGGAGAAGATTGTTAGGCAAAGTGTGATATGGAACGTTACATTTAATTTTGTCTATGTAATAGTAGTGAACAGTAATAGAATAAGCATGGAAAAGAGAGGGTGCTTGTTATCAGGCAGCAACACAAGAGCAAGCGTGTTCCCCATGGGGGAAGATTAGCTGGGAGCTGAGGGTGAGCATAGCACAGGCAGGACCAGTGACCGTAGTCCCACTGTACCAGAGGGCTGTTGATGGGATTGTTGACAGTAGCATCTTCCATTCACAGATTAATTTGCACAATCAGGCAAATGCAGGGTGATGAGTAGTGTCAGAGGTTAAAGTGGGAAGCCCAGCCAGTGAATCAGGAGCAACAAAGGACAGGAGGGATGCAGGTGTTTCTGTGCCGTAGTTCAGGCAAGGAGCGTGGGTCTGAGCTTACACGAAGCTCCAGGACCAAGGAGCAGAGGGTGCATGGGTGGAGACCCTAGGTGAGGCTGTCCAGGGATGACACGATCCATTAGTACACTCAAGTCATGAAAGTGGGAGTCTGAATCTTTGCAGTTATGCCTTAGCCTTTTTCTCTGTACAGAAACCTGAAGAGAAGCTTTTCAGTTTGATGCTTTTCAGTTTGACGCATCCCTTTGAAACTGCATGAGATACTTAACTAGTTTGTTGGAGATACAAAAGGGGAATGTTTGGTTTGAATTGCAAATGTGTTTTGTCAAATTCTTCTGTAGATGTGACAGACCAGTAAGCTAGAGACAGGGTATTTCACACAGCATTTCTCATAGCCTTTGTTGTGTGCATGTTCTTGAGAGAAAGAAAAAAACTGGCAATATGATCACTGCCTCTGCATGTCTAACTGTGGCTCCTAAACCTCCAAAAGTATGAATATGCGGTTGTGCAAATTCCTCCTGTCCCTCACCCGTATCTGGAAGCCCTTCCCATCTGACAGGAAGCATCGCCTGAAGGAAAATCAACTGGAAGTGTTTTCTCTCCCACTTGCCACCTTCCAACTTTGGTTGCTGAGAGAAGAAGAGAAAGGCTTTTAACACCATCCGGTGACCCAGCTCTAAGTACAGTCTCCTGGATTTGATCTAGCCAGGGAGACGGGAGGTCAGCTGCTGGGGCCAGGAAGAGTGAGAGAAACCATGTCAACAGGCTGCTCCCGCCGTGTCTGAGTGGTGAATGATGAGCGTGTGACACGGTAGAAGGAGCGAGGGTGCTCACCTGGAAAATGTTGTGGGAAGCCTGTCATGGATGTTTAAGTGCTGACAAGATGTGTCTGAGATATTCTTGCAGTACATTTAGGTACACAAGAGTAATCTTCCTCCTGGTTCCTGATTCAGAAGCAAAGTTGATGCCCTGGTTCGTAGTGGGGGGATGAGCAGCAGGTTACAGCCTGATGGTGGGGACTGAATGCAGTTCTAAGTATGGAATAAGCAGTTCCTTTTTAATTCTGCTGTCTTCCCTTGATCCATGGGTTTGGTTCCAAATAAGCTGAAACCAGGAAAAACTCATCTCTTCTGAACAGATTTTGAAGTAGGCTCTCTTTCAGGAATACGCTTGGATCACTGAATCCTTTAACCAACATGTAACTTCTTTCTGAGAGAAAAAAATCCATGGGATGAACCGGCTGCCTTAAATGTGACTTCAGTGTTCAAGTGTTACCTGCAGAAATGTTGCAAATCAAGTTGGAGGCAGCACTGAGCAAAGCAGTCCTGCTTCACTGGTTGTACTAGCCGGCAGTGTGAAAAACAGACCAGCTTAGGGTTTTGTGCTCAAAGAATATATGTACTTTTTAGTCACTGCAGCACTGTAAGCAGTGAAGATGCTTCTAAACTAAACTATATCTATCTAGAGAAACTGATGTGATATAGCAGTGGTATCATGAACACAGTGCAAAGCAATTTACCTTGCTGACGAGCCATGCCTGACACATATTCTTGGGTTTCCCAGTCAGAATGTTCCAAGTTAGTTCAGTTATCCAGGGACTGCTTTGGAAACGGTCAAACTGCAGTGGGAACTATTGGCCCAGAATCCCCTGATGTACTGTCCCTCAGTTAAGAACCAAAGTAATGTTAGAAATTTCTAGTAGTGTGAAGGAATTTATAGATTTTTCTGTATTAAATTGTCATTAGAGATAATAAATTAGTGGGTTTGAGCATATACCTCCCAATGCCCTGTCAGAAAACATACATGCACTATACAATGAAAGACAAATAGTCTTCTGAAGAGAGGTGACTTGTCTTGTTCTGACGTCAGTTCTGTAAAATGTGCTTGGCTTTCCTGCAGTTTTCATACTTACAATGGGATAAGCAAGTTCAGAACCAGGTCCTTAACTTCTAATTGACCTGTGCTCAACACTGCAATAATATGAAGGTATAAATTGAATTTTTCTACTGCCTATATGTGGATAATAATTTGAACCCATTTTATTTTCTCTTCCTTTGTTTGTTGCTTACAATCTTAATTGCTTGACTTCTGTCATTCTGCAATAGTCAGATGCAAGAGCTTTGTAATGTTTAGCCCTTGAGCCTGACCTTCCAAACCCTGCAAAGTCAAAAGGAGAAGAAAGAGTTTTAACAGGATTTAATTGGGATCGTCTTTGCCCATCAGCCTCTTCCTGCTCTCCACCTGGGGGGGTTTTGAGCTGGGGCCCTACTAACTGGTGGAGACGGAAGGGTGGAGAGAAGCAGATATCTCCACGTCAGAGCCGTGGGGCTGTCACTCTGGGTTACTGAGCAGACAGGAGATGGTGCCTGTAGGAAACAAAGATGCTTCCCACCTGTCCTGAGCTAATGAGGATGTTTCTGATGTCAATAAATGTTTCCTGATCACAACAAAAAGCCAGTAATCTTCACAACCTACTCATGGACAAGCAGCAAACAGACAAAGTGAAGGACAGATGTGAAAGAATTGGGGGATAGGATGCAGAGAGGGAAGAGATGGGAAGAGAGGTTATGTGAAGGAGAAGGAAAGAGCAAAGGAAGGAAAAGAGAAAGTAGAACATGGCAAGAGAGTAAACACGGATTTCTCAATGAAGGGCAATGGCAGCAGAGAAATAGGTGGGAGAGGACCTGAGATAAGAAAGATTGAAAGCACACTGGAAACAGACAAGAAGAAAAAGAGCTAAAAGAATGAAGGAAGAATGCTCTAACGGGTGGAGGGAAGCGTTTATCCTAAAATAACCATTTCACTGGAGAGCTTGGTCAATCAAAGATGGGACACAGCTTGTAAGAGGAATCTTGGGCATAGAGAAGGGAAGAGGCAGGGAGAAAGTACTTCTGGCATTAAGTGTTTAATCATACCTTGGAAATAGTCAATTGACTGGAGAGCAAAAGTAAGACACCTGCTTCAAGTTAAAAGACAGGAAGAAAAGTGCAAAGAAGGAACCTGAAGCAGGTGTTGTTTGGTTCTTGCTGGTGGGCTCAAAGATTGCAGCATGATTCTGGTTTGAATATGTCCTGGGAGTAGAGTAGGGGTGGGAATCAGGCAAGCTGAGTTGAGGGTCTTTCAGTATAGATGACTGATAGCTCTGTTTGGTTTGACTGCTAAAACTCAAGGTAGACTTGGCCTTGGATGCTCATTATCATATGTATCGTCTTTTTAGAATCTGACAATATGTTTCCAAGGTAAGCTTTCCAAGTAGCAGAGCAGTTTTGAAAATCTAATCTGTGAGCTGAAATTGCTCATCTGTTTGTAGAAATGACCCAATTGCACCCTTTCACACTGCTTGGGTTCTGTGCGGGTGTTTCTGATTTTAGTAGAGAACATCACTAATGGAAGGGAATTTTGTAGACTGGTGTATAATGCAGAATTTGATCCAAATGTCTTGGAAAAATGGCATTTGACATGCCATTCATGTAGTAAGTCGTATAACTCAAATTCAATAAATCAGATTGTAAAATAACAAACTAAAACAAAACTCCAAGGATTTGCTGTTAATACAGCACAGTGTAGTTTCAAATGTTATTTTTTAACAAATCTTATGCTCAGTTTCATAGAATACTATTCTCAAACTAAGTGTGTCAGTAGGATCTTTCAAAACCACCTCGCTCCAAGAAGTCCAGTCTTCTGGAGTTGGAGCTTCTATGTATATCTGCTTAGATCTAAGCCTTTTTTTCTTAAGAGACTTCACTAATTGGTGCTGGACTATTCAGCTATCCCTGTCTGTGACCTAATCTTTCATCAGTACTCTGTGCGTTCTCTTGTGTTCTAGTTAAATAGTTTTTTCTTTCTGCACACCTTTCTGATCATGCAAGTTTCAAGACATTGCCAGTGCTCCCTAGGCTCTTGGGAAAGTAGCGGAGCTATGACGAAGGGTATAGCTCTCCTTACTTCTAGCTGTGGATTCCTTACTCTTAGCTGAAATACTTAAGCAGAATTTTTCAGTCCAGAAATGTCTATTATGCTAATGTAAGATCACCAACAAATACAACACAGGGAAAACTTCCACATCAATCCTGTAGTTTCCTTTTGGCCAGCATCTCATGGAAAAACTTCATTGTTGACCCACAGCAGAAGAGAATCCATTTGGAGTACTGTGCAAATTATGAACATTGGCTAATAAACCTTCATAGACCCCTGCTGGCTAGCAAGTATTATCTGTGATTTATAGAGGTAAAGAGATTTGTCCAGGACTGTGTAGCACTTCTGCCTCTGATGTAGGAATTAAGCTATAGCTTTACACTCCTTGAAAACCTACATCTCTATCTCGTCCCTGTAACAGATATACTGTAGAGCACAAGCAGGTCCTGGTCACACATTTGTGTCAAAATTTTGGGCTGTCCCCCCCCCCCCCCCAAGATGATATCTTTTATCATCAATACTGTGAAAAATCTTACTTTGGAAAACTGATTCTTCTCCTTAGTATCAAGTATTTTATTAGGAAGTTCAATGTTTGGATTGGTTTTAAATTGCACATCAGTAACAGTACTTGGAATAACAGCAATAGGCAATGTGACATTGAGGGTGGAATTTTCCTCATTTTGGTTGAGTGGTCAGAAGATCTTCCATCTAATCTAAGCTAGGCACCAGAGTTCTTCTGTAGTCAGTATGAGAAGATCAGCAGCTACAGAACACAATTCAACCCATCTTAAAATAGGTGTCAAAACAGAAATGAAACCTATTCAGAATCAGACTGTCCTGTTAAAAACAGGAAGGCACTTGAATCTACAAAAGAAGCCCAAATATTTACATTAGTGCTAAGTAGCAGTTGTCTTTCGTGAGTTTAAAAATAAAATGAAAGCAAAGACTATTCCGTCAGAGTATGTTCTATTATAGCACTGACAGTAGTGCACTATCTCAACTTGGTGTTATAAAATAGCTTAAATTAACTGGGAATAGATAGAAAAGCAGATTTCTTTTTACCTCTGTATTGAAAATTCTGGAATTTCAGTCTCATCAGATATCTGCAAAGCGTTGTTCTGAAGGAGAACTGAACCAAAGAAAAATGCTGAAGTAGTGCCGAGCAGTGCTCCAGACTTACAGGAGTGTAACTTCAGCCTGGTCTTCCAATTATCCTCCTCATTTCCCAGCATTTGCCAACATCCAAGAGCAAGAATGAGAAACCACCAGCTCAGTTCTTAGTCTGAAAACACATTATTAGTGTTTCATTCCCCACAAAGATGTTGGCGCTGCCCTGGGAAATGCCAAGAGAGTTGGATCACTGGCGAGGCTTTTCACTGGACCTGCCCTGCTATGTCCCTGCTTGGAGCTAGGGCATGTGACAGTCACGATGAACAATGACGGCCGAACCCTAGGGAGGTCAAAGTGACACGGCCCTAGACTTTCAGACTCAGAAGTTTTAAATGAAGACATTGAGGTCTTTCTCTCTTATCCCTAACCCTCTTCTGCTCCAACTTCACTCCCTCCCTGCTTTCCTCTTTGAAGAAGTGCGTGTTGATGTAAGTGGACAATGCAGGGAGTCAATAAAGGGGGTATCGGAGAGCCTGGGAGGAGATTGCCTGCAGCAACAGAGAAGACACAATTACTGCAACAACTGTCCAACCAACCACAGCCAGGAGACTCC
>JANHGO010006717.1:0-21002 GCA_024606505.1 Aquila spilogaster
TTTCAGAAAGCAATTAGCAGGCGGAGCATGTGAATAACAAAATGTGCTGGAAGGGGCTGCTCACCCAACTGTGCCAAGCAAAACGGCTGCTGTCAGTTCCTGCAAGCTGACAACTCTGACACCAGGGTACAACCCAGGTCCTGTAAGCAGAGATGCCCTGAACTGGCAAGTCAGCAGGAAAGAGAAGAAAGAGGTCCACAAGAAACAGCAAGTGAACATTAGGGAGTTTGAGAGGACAGCCTTGGGGCAAATAATAGCAATTGGGAACATAGAGTGTAAAGCTTGGTCCTTCCTCTTTCCGTGTAAGCTGAAGAGTTGGGAAGTACTGGAGGAAATAACTTCTTTTGTACTGACTTCTGCTGCTTCTGATGCAGCCTGAGCTGAGATAGTGCATGAGGCTGTGGCGTTTCAGCTAGGGGAGAGCTGAAAGATGCAGGACAACAGAGTTGTTTTTCATGGGCACTTAAAGAAACCACCTACAAACATCACTTAGTCCTTCCTGTCCTGTCTGTCCGTTTCTCAGCTGCTGGTGAAGAATGTTCATGTGCACCAGAAATGATCAGGACAATTTGTAATTCACCTGAGCTGACATAGCACTAATACACCCCATAGAACTCCTTTGGTCCTTGCAAGCTGGTTTCTTCCAGTTTGTGCACTGGATTTGGGAAATTCACTGCTTTATTGATCCATATTTAGGGCAAGGTCTAGATGCCCTTCAGTTTAGGGAGAACTGTCAACTTGGAAGAGGGGACTGTGAGTCCTGGGAGAACTGAAGATGCCTGAGTTCATCCTGTAGCAGCTCGTTGCCATAGGAAGGATACAGAAGTGGACCTTTATATCAAGGTCTGTTTTGACCATCCAGCAGCAGCTGTGCAAAGGGGTTTTGAGACTTGGGAACAAAGTAGTTATTTAGGAGGGAGATGTTTGTTGTTTTTATAATCGTGTGCTCCTTTGGAAGGATGGGCTCAGCTCCTTGGCACAGAGCCACAGAAGCACCTACGGGCTGGGCATGGCCCACTGCTGCAGCCTGGAGCTCTGCTCCTGAAGGTGGAGGAGAGCACGTCTGCATTCCTGTGCTAGGTCCAAGTGCTGAGCCTTCTCCTGGCTTGCTTTTGTTTGCTTTTAGATGGGAGACAAGGGAGGAAAGGGGGAAGGAGAGTGAATAACGAGTAGATGTTAAATTTCTGTTTATGAAAGGCTTTTTGATGGCAGTCATTTAAACAGCACTCAATAAAATACACTCCCTCTGAAAAGCCAGTTCAATTCTGTACCGTACACGGATTTGCAGTATCCGAGACAGATGAGATCTCTCCCGTGCTTTCACAAGAAACAATTTATTTGCAGGGTGAAGCTGTCAGGCCTGCATGAACACTGCCAAACCTGGCAGCTCTGCAGAATAAGCTTTTGTTTGGTTTATCTTCCTTGCTTCTTCCTTCAGCCAAAGCTTTGTTCCAAGAAGGTCAAGGGACGGCCCTGTCCTCACCTGCCAGCTCATCCGGACCGTTGCTGCGAGTGCTTGGCAGTGTGTGGAACAGCTCTGAGCAGAAATCACTGCTGCAAAGGAGTCCTTTGAAAGGGAAATCTTGTTTGGAGGGGAGCAGAGGTCTTTCTGTAGGGAGATGAGGAGCATGTTTGATGCAGCAGGTGGTGGAGCATTCCATACCCTTGGTGTGAAGATGCACATCCTCTGTGGCCTCAGAATCTCACTCTGCCACAGTGATTCCTCTCCATTCCTACACTGATTCTAGGGGGCTGGGACCATTCCTAGCACTGGGGGCTTTATCAGCTGCGCTGCAGGCTTCTTCCTTCATCCCTGCCAAAGGGTTTGCAGCCTGTGGCCTCTGCTACGCAAAGGCAAGTTTTGCTGCCAAGAGGATGGTGTAACTGAGATTTAAGGTCTGTCTGTATGCAAAACCCTGCCGCGTTTGAAATGGAAGTAGAAACACAGTCATCCTCAATCTGTTTTTTTGTATGATTCACAAGGGGACTTCTGGGCCTTGAAAGGAAAATGCACGTCCAATGCCAATAGATAAGGCTGCAGTGCTTACTGTTGCATTAGCAGCATTTTAATTGCAGGATTGATGTCAAAGCATTGAGTGAATGCACATTCATACCCCATCAGCTTTATCAATGACAATGCTGTTGCCATTTAAATGTGCAAGGAAACAGGCTCCGAGGTCAGTGTCTTGCACAGAATCATTTGGAGGCAGCAGCTGAGCTGGAAATAGGACCCCAGTGCCTCAGCTCTGTATTCCCAGCACTGGAGGGGAAATGGAGCCACCTCCAACCTTCTGCTGCTGGTGCCCAGGGTGCATATCTCCTTTTTGGGGCAGCAGGAGCAGAGGTACAGGCAGAGAGCTGTCTGGGTCTGGAGAAATTCCTTGTGCTGCTAATCCCGATGCTGTGGGGCTCCCTGCTCTTAACCCAAAGCTGCTTTTGTGTCCTTATCCAATTCCATTGGAAAGCAGCATGCTCCGCTCCCTTACTGGTGGTGGTGGAGGCTTGTTGTTTAACAGCAGTTTCACCTTCGTCGCCAAAGCTGCGAGTGCTGCTGGGCCCAGGGAGGAAGTGTAATTAAAGTTTGCTCAGACAAAGGCATTTGGTGACGAGACGCAGTGTTGCTGAATCCACAAGGGGCACAATTAACTGATAAGAGTAAACTAATTGTTATTCATATTAAATTAGGGCACAGGTGATTTGGAAAATCTATAGACACTCCCATATGCTTTGCAATTTTGCATTGCAGATTATGGTTTTATAAGGCCCTTCTGGGATTCGGATTATAGAGGCAAAGCGCGGAGCTGTATCTAAACGGAACCTACTGTTTCCTGATTAACTACATGATAAAAACATAAATGTGCACATCAGAGAATTTATCACTGTGTTTGCATATTAATTTTTCTTCCCCAGAAATGAACACAACTGTTTTTTTATAGAACCAAGCCATTGCACTTTGTGATAACTGAGTGAACCCAGAGCCAGTGACGTGAGTTCAGTGTTGTCACAGAACTGTTTGGAGATGGAGGTGGCTAGTAGGGACTGGGCACGTGGCAGGGACGTGTGTGGGAGATGTTCGCTGGTCACGCTTTGGCGCTGCGTTCTCATGCTCTGCATTTAGGGGTAAGAAGCAGCAGGACCATGCTACTGAGGGGCTGTACATGGGTATAGGCTCTCCATAGGGTTCTTGTGCTCCTGGAGCACTGCTCTAGCAGGCTTTGTTGGTTTAAAAGAGCTCTGAAATGAATATTTATAGACAGGTGTAGTGGAAATGCTAAGTCATGGCCTGAAACAGTGATTGAGCACCTGGTGGGAAGGCAGGGCCAGTCCAGGGGAGCTCAGGTGCATGCAATGCACCTGAGTGACCAGAAGGACTGGAGCCAGGATCCAGCCCTTCCCAGACCTCATTTAAGGGTTAGCATGGAGGTAAGGGTATATTGCTGGAGATCCCTGCATACCTGGGGTGTTCCAAAGGTAAGCAGATGTTCTTCCTCTGATTTTGTGTCCCCATCTGCTGTACTGGGGCTTGTTCTTATTTGCTGCAGCCTGGGATTGTGCTACTCCGCTATTGCTGTATTTTCCATTATGTTATAGCATTATAACAGGACACAGAAAAATAGTTAAAACTGCTAGTGTGATTTTGGGATGTGTGGGGTATTATTATATTATGATTATTTATGCATCTCAATGTCTAGCTTTATCAGTTCATTATGTTGCAATCCCAGAATGTCACAAGCTGCTCCTGAAAGTTTTCTTAATAAGATCCCAACTTGCCTGGCAAATCAGTGTTGCAAAATATGGGGATGGCAGATCAGGAAAGAGGGCAGAGCTTGTTTCAGCAGCACAGCTCCAGTATTTTGCAGGCCATTTGCTTGGACTTGCTTGTAAGTCTCCTGCCCCCTAAAAACATGAAGGGCCTTTGACACGTCACCTGAAAGTCCCCACTTGGGCTTATCTCCTCATCCTACGAAGAGACCCAGTGGGAATCCCAGCCCTGTGCTTATTCGCTTGCTTTCTCTCCTGTCTGTGGTCTCCAGCTGTAGTACCCAGAGCATAGCTAAGTCTCTGACCTGTGCAATCCATGTGTGGAGTGTTGGGTGGAGGCTTGGGAGGCAGAACTTAATTACAGAGCAGCAGAGAGAGCTGGATCATTGCTTCTGTTTGTTTGCTAAGATGGTGCTTCCCGATGAATTAAAATCCCTCTGAGGACAGTTTGGGTGGATGTGATTGAGTGCTGTCTGGGGTGCGCTGGTCTCTGAACAATCTCTGCCTTGGACTCTGGCCAAAGCAACGATCAGAGAAAGGCTGCAGCTGGACAAGGAGTCCAGGGGTTATTGAATCACTCCTGCAAACTCCCAGCAGTGCCTTAAACCATTTCCTCTTTGGTGCTCCCCAGAGTTGGGTTTACCTATGATTGTCTTTAGGCTGTGAAGTCTCTTCCAAGCCGTCAAGAAGCAGTGCTGCTGGTGGGGAGCTCGATGCAGCGGTGCCTTTCCTTCCCCGGGCTCCAAGCCGATGCCTGGCTCTCATCTGGGGTCGTGCTTCAGGCTTAGGTTTCTCTGCAGGAGGAAATCCCAGTGGTGAAGTGCTAGGCTCGGCCTGAACTTGTTTGAGGATTTGAAGGGGAGAGCACCACCTGCTGATACGTCACTGCGGCTTTTCTCTCCATCTCACCCACCAGCTCTGACCTGCTCCTAAGTGTGGGTCTCGTGTATCTGTGAAGCATTCCAAGGGTACTCTGCTTCAACAGTTGGGATGTACACATGTCCTCTGTGCATGCACAGGGACTCAGTGGGGTGAAAGAGCTCCTGAAATGTGGTACTGCCAGGGAGGAAAGCATCTCCTCATCTTAGCATAAAGGTAAAGATGGGCCATAGGGTGTCCTGTGGCCCTTTTATGCTCAGGGAGGGGATTTCCTCCAACAGCCCTTTCACTCGCATCAGGTTGTTTGTCTTCCGGAGCCCTCTGCAGGTGCCTGATCCCTTGTATGTGCCTACAGGCTGCGAGCTGGTGCCCAGCCTGCACCTCCAGCTGCTCACCCTGTGCTGCGAAAGTCATGCTCAGTGATGAGGAAACATCTCCAATAGCTTGTGTAGGTGAAGGTTGTGAAATAGACTTCTTGGATGAAAAGTAAGGAGATTCTGGATGGGATGACACTTTTATTGCTGCTTGCTGTACTTTTACTAGAAGAAAGAGAAGCCTTGGCTTCAGAGCAGATTTGTCACAGAATTATCTGCTGGTTTCCCCCCGCTGAAGCCCAACAGACTAAGAGGCTGAAATTGCTCTTTGTAGAACAGCTAAGGCATGGGCAGTCACATCATGTGTTGGAAATGGTCTGTACAAATAGCAGAACGTGTGGCTCCACTTCATAAGAAGATTATTCTCTGCTTGAAAACCCATTGGCCTCTTCCTGGTCCCCGGGGAGTAACTGGGATAGCAGGAACTTGCTGGTGGATCTCTGTGCCCAGCTTGTACCAAAGGAAGGACAAGGATCTGTTCCAGAGACTGAATGGAACAGACAGGTTTCTAAAGGGAACAGCATTAATAGGTTGAGGGATATATTGCATGGAGAGCTAACACGAGTGGTAAATTGGAGTTGTGGGTGTGAGCAGCTACTACTCAGCCTTGAAGTGAGACGTTCAAATGAGGTCCTCTCTTTCTAGCATCTTTAGACAGGGCTGGCCCATCACTTTCCTCATCCATAGACGACCATTTCTCGGCCCCTGCTTTGCTCTGGTTGCTGTAATGCTCCATCCCATATGCCTGGTGCTGATCATGTGCTGAGCCGTACCCTGCTATTTGCTGAGCACTTGCCCTCATGCTCTTCTCTTTGCCCTGTGCTGCCTTGGCTAATGAGGTTATTGTGCAGCCGAAGAGAGGCATCCGCTCGTGTTTGTGCCTGGCTGCAGCTCCGAGCAGAGATGCTCCTGACAATGCCAGATGGCGAGCGGGGAAAGGGACTGTAGCTCTGCCCCCTCCCAGAAAAAACAGCCTGGTAGGAGTGTGCCTGCCCTGGTGCTGAGGTTTTGGGGTCTGCAGGGGAGGTGGGGCACTGTGGGGCAGGCAGAGCACGCCAGGCTGCAGCACTGAGTCTGGGCTTTGTTGTGCCTCCAATCCTATGGTAATAAACCTTACATAAACCTAGCCAGAAGCGTAGCATTAATATTTAAAAAATGACATTTAAGGTATTGAATATACGCTGTGTTCTCCAGAAGAATATCTATGTGTGTGTGTGCATGCATGTGTGTGCACACTTGGGGCTTTGTTTTGCTTTTGTAGTGGATTGCTGTGTGTATGAATTTTACTCGGGGTATTTGTGCTATAATAAGAAGGGGGAGGGAACAGGAAAATACTGCTCTGTTTATATTCGCTGCTGTTAGTGGTGGAGCTGTATGGTTTAGATTCACCTCCTCTGAAGCACTCTGATTTCCTGCAAACAACTGCCTTCCCCCCCACCCCGAGACCCTGCAGGAGGGTTGTTGAGCCTCTTCTCCAGCCCTCCCCTGGAATCTGGCTCTGATAATGTGGCACGCTCTATACCCAGCATGCAAACAAGTTGGTATGCTAAAGTTCAAAGGGACAACCTTGGAAAATGTCAGAGTAGCTGCTCTGCACTGTCATTTTGCTGTTCTGATCACAAAAAGGAGCTCTGAGTGCTGTAATTTGCAGGCCGGGGGCAGGGGAGGGACACAGCAGTGTTTCTGTACGTGTCTCTGTCCCTCCTGGGCTTCCCGGTTCCTTTCACCTTTGTGGGTCTATGGAGACTCTGATGCAGAGCTAAACCTGAAATGTTACTGCTCACCCATAATTTTGATAAATCTCAGGTGCAGCACATCTCCTCTCTTTCCTCCCTGAGTTTTTATGTGTTTAGATTTTGTTTGACAGGAGTGCTTTTATGTCACTTCTCCCTTGTTTTCCCCCGTCTCTCTCAACCCTGAAACAGTCAGTGGTGATGCCCTTTCCTGTCTCTCGATATAGGCCTCCAGGGAAAGCTCCTGCCCATCCATCTCCCGCGTGCCACACCAGCAGTGAGCCAGGGACATGCTGGAAGAGCACTGGGTCTGAATCCGCCCTTTGATATAAGCGGACATTATGCATTTTTAATAGACATAGAGCTCAGTGAAACCCTTAATACTAGCTGAATTGGCACAAAATTCCCAGGCAAATAGTCTTTGGAGCTGATGTCTCCCCAGGTACCTTGCAGAAAATGAGCCCAAGGACACAAAAATGCCGCATTCTCTGATTTCAGGAGCTGGCTCACTTTGCAGAGGACGTGGCTGAGCAGAAGGCACACGGTGGTGGTCCTCTGTGCGGTCTCTCTACAGTGAGGGATTCTGGATTGGCCATTCCAGAGCTCTTTCTCATTCATCTGCAGAGCAGGTGTAGCATGGGAGGGGAGGCTGTTGCACAGCACCTTCCTTCAAGGCATTGCCCTGCATCTCCAGCGCTGGCCTGCAGCTGGCCGGCAGACATCCCTGTGCCCTGGCAGTCCTTTTGGTACCCCAAAATGAAAAGCCTGGTGAAAGTGATGGAAGCAACTGGTGAAAATCTCTGAGGCTGTTCCACAGTATGGAACTCGGCCTTCTGAGTACTGATGCTTTTTGCAGAAACTTGAAGGCATTTTCTTTCTTTGCCCTTTCCTTTTGGTAAAGTGCAAGCAAATCTCTCTATACCTACATGTTACCATGGCACTGTAACCTTGCCAGATGGGGAAGAGGGAACAGCAAGGCAATAGCTGCAGCTGTAGGTCTGTGCTCATCCACTGTGGTACTGGTAGCCAGGAAGTGATGGTGGAGTGTGGTGGGGGCTGGAAGCAGGTAGGCAGGCAGCAGTGGCAGGGCAGTAAGAGGTAATTCACCCCCAACCTCAGGGCTGGTTGTTGGCTTGTGATAAGCTTCCTAGCTGTGAGCATGGCATTCTGAGGCATATGTACTGTGGTGTGCAGCCATCTCAGAGAAATCTGCTGCTGAGCATGAGTCAGCCCTCCCTGGGTTAACTGTTAAAGGGCAGTATTAAGAGATAAGATCTTATTCTGAGCCCTTCAAGCCCTTCCTTCTCCAAGTGGCCCCAGTGGAGGGAGTGTTCCTAAGGTCCCACTGCACTGTCACAGGTCACAGAAGTGTCCTGTCTTCCCACTGGGCTTGGTGCAATTGTCCTCACGTTAGGGGGTGTGGAAAGACATGGTGCTAAATAAAAGAGGAGTTGCATGACATCCATGCATGGTCCACTGGTTCAGAGCCCAGGTGGGCTCAGCCTGGGAGCCATCAGTCTGGCTCTGTGTGCTACAAGGCACAGAGGGATCTGCATGAAACGGAGCAGAGCTCAGCCTGCCTTCCTGAGAGCCTTGCTTTCGGTCTAGCATAAGGTCACCGCTCTGCCTCAGGATGGTGCTGAGCCTCCTCACCAGCAAGACCTGTCCCTCGCACCCATCCCTTCCAGCCTCATGCTTCTCCTTTGCCGCTGAGCTGGGAAAGCATCTCCCCTCGCCTGTGGCTGCGAACTCACTGGGTGATGCCGTGGAGTGAGGAGAGCAGCAACCAACTCCTTAAGGGGCCATCTCAGAGCCTTCCCTGGCTTTTCCTCCCGTCGCAGGGAGAAGTGCCCCTGCCTAAGTGGAATAAATTGGTACAGACCATTAGCAGCGCAAGTCCTCCTCCGGCAGGGGGGGAGGGAGGGGGCCGTCGGCACTGCTCTGGATACAAAGCAGTCAGCCACGCTCTGGCTCCTTCCTCCCGCATCCCGTTGGCCTCCTCCTCCCTGTTTGCACGCTCCCTCCCTCCCGCGTTCGCTCCCTCTCTCATTCTTTCCTTCCCTTACCGCCACGCTGCAGAGAGGCAGACCTGGGGAACTGATGGTCCACGGAGGAGGAAGGAGCTCTCCCCTGCTATTTCTTTGAGAGCGAAACGGAGAGGCAGAGATGCGATGAAGGAGTGTTTTGGTTGCTGCCTGGATTAAGAAAGAATACATTAAAAAAAAAAAAAAATCCGGATCCAACAAACAAGGAAAAAGGGAGGAGAGGAGGAGGAGGTTGCTGGGGGGAGCCCACTCCGGTGGGTGAACAGCTGCTTTGAATCGTGCCTCTGTTCCCAGGGATTAAAGCATGAATGGGAGCAGCCTCCCATCCACGATGGAGAGAGAAGGCGGTTCAGGCTGTGGGAATAAGGTAACTCTTGCCTCTCACAGACGTTGCATGGCTGAGCTGAGCAGGACAGAGATCCTTTATGCACAGGGCTGGGTGTGTGTATGTGTGCATGCGGCGGGCAGGGAGTGGGAGGAAGCAAGAAAGACTACAAGCAATTTTTCTATCTCTTTCAGTGTACGTAAAGGATGCAGAAAGGGTCTTGGGGGCTGCAATGCTGGAGATCACTTTGCCTTCCTTTCTCAGGCTGGGTGCCTTAGGATGTCAGGCTGCCTTGACTGGGGAAGGCTGGCTGGGAAAAAATGCCCATGTCTCGCCTCCAGGAGCACTGTCCTTACAGACCTGCACCTGCTCTGGGGCTCCCCTCGTGGGCTTGTATGTAGCTCTCCGGGATCTGCCCGGGGACTTCAATGGTCCTGTGCCCCCCAGAGCCCCCCCGTGCACCCTGCAGAGTGATGGGAGTGAGGTGAGAGGCAATGGAGAGTTGCTTTTCTCTTCCCTGGGTCACCCTCTTCCTTTTCTTTGCAACAGAAAGAGAAGGGATTTAGGAGGAGGGGGAACTGAAATCCCTTTCATTCGTGCCAGCAGTGGTGAGAGCCAACTTTGAGGCTGCTTAAAGGGAAGAGCTTTCCAAGTGCTATCTTTTGGAGGAAGAGGAGATGGCTGTGCAATGCTTTGCCAGCTGAGGAGTGATCTCTGTGTCATGTTATGTTGTGGGAGTGGACTGGGATGAAAAATAGTGATTGAGGGCAGAAAGTCCATAGCGATCAATGAAGCTGTCCACAAATGACGCTTTCCCTTTCCCTGCTGAGCTTCTCTCTGACATAATTCCTGGATCTGTGACCCTGAAAGTCCTCATTTCTCTCAGCCAGACCAGAAAGCAAAGTTTCAGATCCTGTTGGGAGGTGGCTCAGCTCAGATGTTTTTTGGGAAAGCACAGAGGAGGTCCTGATGTCTCCAGCTGCGGAGCCCATACCCACTTCATTTCAGCCCTCACACACCTTTGGGGGCTTCTTGAGGAGTCTTCAGCTTGGCATGGAGTTAGGAGGAATTTGCCTCAATTACTTTGCTAGCGATGTGTCACGGATCATGTGCACAGTGCAGAAAGTCACGAGCCCCAGTGAGCCATCAGTTGACTTAAGAGCTTGTATACACCTGTAAGGAGCTCATGGCCTGATGTTTGCTATGGACTCAGAGGCTATGCAGTCTGTCTGTTGGTCTTGTGTGCTTGTCTGACGTGTCCCTGAACATCTACAGCGAGGTGACACCAACTTGTGAAAACAGCTGGGGCTGTGTGTGTGCATGCGCATTAGTGCAGAAGATGGGCTGTGGAAATGTGGAGTGGAGCTTCCAGCCATCCTTTTGTTTTGTGAGTAGTTCTTGCTTATATGAGGACATTCTCCTGAGCCGCTAAGGTGCATCTTGCTGCCTTGATTCTGTGATTAGTTCTTCCCTATATGCACATCTCTGATGGGAATGAATTGACCAAGATTTGGCTTGAGATGATGGCTGGGATTGCTTGGGTAACCTGACAGGGTCAGGGTGGAAAAGGTGGGAGAAAATGGAGGCACGGGGCAGGGGGGAATAAAAAGGTAGAATAACTTTCTGTATGTAGCTCCCAACTCTTCTCTGTATCAGCTTCAAAACAATGAGAAAGATGGAAGATGTTCTGAAGAAGGGATGGAGTAATTAGGCTGTGAGAAAGAAAGATACTATGTCAGAAGGGCTAATCCTGTGATATGAGCCAAGAGCCTTGGAAGTGGGCAAAGCTGGCAGGGCAGCGGATGCTCCAAGAAGGGGAAGGGGAGAAGGAAGATGAGCAACGGTTTTGTTTTGCTGGTTGCAATGAGTGACGCTGGCTTTGAGTACTTTCCCATCTCACACAGCTGAGTTCTGAATCTCTCCTGCCTCCCTGTAGGCATTCCAGGTGAAGCACTCAACTCTCTGGTACAGCACTGGGAACCTGGAGTGAGTAGTGAGGCAGTAACTGCTCTAATGAGAGCTGCTGCTTCTGAGCTGGGCTGACCCGAGGAAGGTGCAGGAGATGGGATGCAAGCCTCATGTCATTTCTGTTTTCTAAGATGGCAAAGTGAGAGGGTATCCAAAGGAAAGGTCTCCCTCTAAATGCATGTGTTGGCACAGAGAACTTTTGTGGGTGTTAACTGACATCTCAATGTTTTCTGACCCATCAAGGTGGCTCAAAGTGGAGAGTGAATGCTGTCCTGCTAAGGGGGAACAGTGCCCCAAGCCAGGGACAGGACTGTCACCTTGGATGTGTCACAGGCCTGGCTTGATGCTGCTGGGGTCTGTGATTCTGTTCTCTGTGGCTTTGTCCTCATCAGGGCAGTGTCTCAGCTCCAGCGGTGCTGGGGTTTTCTCTCTCTTCCCCTGATGCTCTGCAGTTGTATACCCTCCGAGGTGAGAAGAGCCATTAAGTGTCTCTGGTGTGCAGGGCTGTGTCAGATCAGCACACCCCCCAGCACTGCTGATTTCTGGCAAATAATTCCTCTAATAGGGAGATCTGGCCTGAGCTGACCAAGAAACCTTCCAGTTGCAAAGTGTGAGCACACACCCCACTTGAGCACAGCTGGCTGCTCAGCATCACAATAATGCGTTCTGAAGGGAAAGCAGCACATCTGCCCTTTGAATTTTCTCCAGCCCTCTCACATTGCAGCAGCAGAAGTCTTGGGAAGTGAAAAGAACTGTTTTTTAAGGGACATTAGGGCAAATGTTGCAGTTCTTTTTCTATTGTTTTGTGCAGACTTGCCCTTTGCAGTACCTTTGCTCTCTCTGTCCCTGTTTCACTGCTGCCAGCTCAAGAAAGTTGTGCAAAAGCAGTTCATTCTTCTTCCCACAAAATCCAATGGGCAAATGTGAATCCACAGGAAGAGAGAATGTGGTGCTGGGCTGTTCTGCGTCACTCTGCATTTTGTCTTGCAGGGATGAGCAGCGTGAGAGGCTGCCTGGGTTCCAGATCTGCTTTATGTCTCTGACTCCTGGGGATGCAGCAGACCTGGGTCAGCATCCTTCTTGGGGCTGTTGCCCTTTGTAGCTTTCTCACTCCACGCTTTTTTTTACACCTCTTCATTGTAAAGCGCCATGCAGCAGTCTTGAAAACTGGGTGGACCTCAGCCATATTTTTGCTCGGACATATGGCTGGAGGAGCATTTGGTGTGGCTTCAACCCACTCTATGGCAAAGCGTCTTCTGGAAGCGATGTCATAGGAAAGGCCCCCTGCAGTATCTTTTTCATGGGTCCTCATTCTCTGTACTGTCACCCTTTATGTTTTGCTTGAGGAGGTCCTGAACTGGGCAACTCCCAGTGATTTGTTTCTCTGGTGGCAACAAGTGGCCTTTGCCAGCTGCAAGGCCTGAAGAGTGAGGATGGATTCTCCCTCTTTCTCCTGCCAACCTCAACTGCTTGTGTTTGGGTTGCCAAGCTGATGCCGGGGCTGGATTCACCTTCCTGAAGCTAATAAGGGCCTTTCTGAGTGGAGATCACAAGGTGTGGCTCATAATTAATCTTAATATCCTGATTAGACACGTGGACCACCCCCAAGTACTCTAAGTAACACAGCATATTACTCACTATTGAACATATCCTCCTACATTTTCTAATGGGAACTCCACACTCCAGGGAGCTGAAGTGCTGAGAGATGGGAGAACTGAAGACAAATGGTTCCCTGTGCTGGGAAGCAGAGCCCAGCTGTGCACTGCTATGGCTCTGCCCCACATCTGTAGGCATGCTAATCCATGTCCTTCTGCCTGTGATATCTTATTCGTGCAAGTGGAATTTGCACATTCTCACAGCCTTATAAAAATGACCAATGTGCAGTGTTAGATTCCCTGTGACTGGAGCATGCTCCCACATCCAGTTTTGCACACCTGTGTTTTCCATCCTGCCTTCATATAGAGGTGTGTGCTCTCCCCGAGATGCACACACCCTGTGTGCTCCTGGCTCTGCCTCAGCACCACAGAGCCTTTAAGCAATTTGCCAGCTGCAGTGGTACTCAGCAACCCCTCCGGATGATCCATGGGGAGCACAGTGTGATATTCTTGGCAGTGACAGCAGAATAAATAGGAAATGCTCAAGATCCCCTTCCTGCCTGGATCAGAGCTGTTTTCCTCAAGATGGGAGAGGAGCTAACTTTACATGCAAGGCTTCCTGCGCTGCTTGTGCTGTTCTGTAACAGCAGGTGATTTGTCAGCACTCAAAGGGTGTATGGATGCATTGGTCACTGCTGGCCTACTCCAGCCCACATGCCGCCTGCAGCGCTATTTATTGCTAGCTCCTGAGACGTGGTTTGCTGCTCCTTGGTGCTGCGTGCATCTGAAGCGTAGCACGTAAGTAAGCAGAGGTAGTGGTTGTTGATGGAAGGGGAGCTAGATGCTGCTGAGGAAAGGTGACTGTGATCATGCTGAGAGTCTCCTGGCAGAGATATGGGAGTCCAGAGAAGAAATTCTGCCAATTAGAGTGGACCAGTCTTTAGAAATACAGCTCTGATACCTCTGAGGAAGTGACTTACAGCTTTGCATTGTGACTGAGAATTCTCTCCATCCAGCTCCGGGCTGTTGCAAAGGTGTGCATGCACTGTGGAGCCCGCTGAAGATGGATGTCTGTCGGTCCCCAAGTTCCTTCTGCAGTGTCTCCTGGAGACTGGTTGTCCTGTCTGAAACAACAACAGTTGGTGCACAGTTCTCAAGGTGAGGGAAGTGGAGCTCGGACTCTCTCTTCCCATTCCTGCCTGGTGCACTCCAGAGCGGTGGGTTGGGTTGTCAGAGGAAATTGCTCTTCTGCACTGTCTGCTGTCTGGGAACCCCGTCAAAGCTCAGTAGATTGGGAACTGAGAGCTGTGACGCAGAGAACATTTACTGCAGAAAGGTGGGAATCCCATTGCTTACTGATGTCTGCTTGCATAGATTCAGCTGTAAAGAGACATGGGCAGTGGGAATTCACATGGAGCTGCATGTCCATGGCTGCAGCACTAAATCTGCAGCCAGCCAGCTCTCCAGTCCCATGAGCAGTGTGTGAATGAGGATAGAAGCCCAGTTTCACCGGTGCTGCAGCTTGCTGTGGTCAAGGAGAATGAGGCACGATTTGCTTTGTAACAGCAGACAGGCGTGTCTCAGCTGCTTTCCTAAATGCCCTGGCACAGTCTCTTTGCCAGATTTGGCACCTGGAAAACAAGGAAGACTAATTCAGAAGAAAGACCTCTGCTCTGCCTGTTTCACCCTCCCCCTCCCCCCTGCCCTCAGCTTCCATTCAGCTGGAATGAGACCAAAAGCAAAAGGATGGATGCTGAGGCTCCGCTCTAGATTTCATGAATGGATGAATGTAGAGAGGCAAGTGGGGATTTTGAGGGGATTTGGAAGCCTGCTCCAGGATTTGTCTGGCAAGCAGAGCATTTATAATACTTCCAGCGTTACGATAACGTAATGTCAGCATGATTCAGGTCCCACTCCTGTTCTTGGTGAATAGAAAGCCCAATTCCTATCACCACCAGGAGGAGAAGGATCCCAGTTCTGACAGGTTGTAGTTTTAAATAACCCTACTCTTGTCCCCCATTGGTGTTTCAAAACGAAAGCTGAGATGCTTCTGTATGCTGCTGTGGGTGAGTGGGTCTGGCTGCAGATGTGTATGGGAGAGGAGCAGAGCTGCACAAGTAGTGCTGTCCTGGAGCAGAGGAACACGAAGTGAGAGAGTGGGTGCCCGGGCCAACTTCCACCTCCCTTGGGCTGCTCCATAAATACCAGCAGGGTGCTGAGACATTCTGGTTACACTCCTCGCTTTGTTTTTCCATCTGCTTAGCAGCTTCTAAAGCTAAAGAAGAAATATGTACTGACACATTTCTGTTAACACAGGTGGCCCTGCAAAGGTCAGGACTGTACTCACCAGAGTCTGAGAAGGAGAGTCTTTGTGGGAGACCCACTACCAGCAAACAGGAGAGCAAAAGGCAGCAAGTGCTGGGGAATGACACTGCTCTGACCAGAGTAGGGTGATCTGTGATTATTCTATCTGAATTTCATAGACTGTAGCATGGAGGGTAAATCTGGAGCTGTGCTGAGACACTGCTGGCCCTGCAGTGCTTCTGGGTTGTGCTCTGCCATCCCTGCAGGGACGCAGCCTCAAGCCCAAGGGAAAGGCTGGAGTTTGTGGAGTGTACAGGAGGTGAGCGATGCTGTGCCGTGCCATTAACGAGGTACATTAACCAGATGATGAGGGAGCGGCCTGACAGGGCTGTTAACTCCTGTCCCTCGCTGTAACAAAGCTGTAAAACCCTCTGGAGGCATCAAAGCAGGAGAGCAGCACTGTGCTGCTCCCTGTTGAGCCCAGGCTGAGAAAAGAGCAGCTTTGCAGGAGGGAGTTTGCTAGAGGTTGGATGTGGTACCTGGAATCCATTTTGGCACATGAGTAAGCTGATATTTCTTCTGAATAATAGCACCTGTTGGTTGCTGAGAGGAGGATAATGGAGGGGGCTGGGTCTCTGAAGGAGGCAGCAGGATACATGGGGTCTGCTGCAGTCCTGTGGGGTCCTGCTGGACCCCAGGAGCTGTGGGTTCTTCGGGAGGTGGTTGCTGTGCTCAGATCAGCAAGATGCTTTGAGATGCTCTTTCATGCAGTGGTACTGAGAGCAGCCTCTTCCTTGAGAGACAGCTATCACCCTTCTAGTGGCATGTTTTGCTTCTAATTTGGGAGACAGGAGTGAAATCTGGCACAGGCCTGCCATCCTTGAAAGGCTGCCAGCCAGTTTATGGCACTCTCTGCTTGTATGCTCCCCACGGCCTCAGAGAGACACAAGAATTGCTCACCCTTCCCATTCTCAGCTCTTGCAGTAGCTGCAGAGATGCAGCACTCCCCCCGGGAGAGCCTGACTTTGGCTGTGTGATGCGGGCTTGTAGGGGCATTCAGGTTTATTTGGATGGGCTCTGATCCACTTGTATGAATGGCAGCTGGTTATGGAGATTAGAGCTACAGAAGTCACCATTAATGAATAATTTTCGCACTGTCTTCCTTATAACAGTGGTGTGTCCACAAGGCATGACTCTAACACATTAATTTTCAGTGAATGTGCAGCTCCTGAAATGCCCTTCTGCTAGGATTTGGAAGTACTTGTTTCTCTCCATCAGTTTCTTCTTCATTCCAAGCACGATTCTTACCAGGGAAGAGTTGCAAGAGCAAAAATTTGGTGCTCTGAAAAGACTGGGTAGGATATGAGTGGTAGGGCAGGTGTTGAGAGCCATGATGCTGTAAGGTATGGGTTGCCTTCACTCTGAAATTCTCCTGGTGCAGGCACAGCCAGGAGTGCTGAGGATAGGGCCTGGCAGGCAGAGCTGGGATGAAAGTGCTCCGGGCTGAATCCCAGCAGCAGGGTGGACCTCTCTGGATCCCAGAGGTATCGATTCTCTCTCTGCCTTGAGCCTCTGAAGAAGGGAAAACAGCAATAAAAAGCACCTTCCTATAAATAAAGCACAAAGGACTGCGGGAAGGGAGCTGTCAGTGAACACCTTTTGTGGAGGAGGAACTGGCCATGGCCCAGTGAGAATGCTGGGGTTATTGTCACTGTTATCATGTTTAGAGGTGCTTGGTAGGAGCATATAGCACGCCATACACCTGCTGCTGAGCACGTGTGGGGCTTTGTGCTGGCAGGACCTGTGTGGATAGGGTGAGCAGGGGACCCGAGCTGTCTCCCAGCTAATGCCCTGTTCCCTCTTTGGGAAATCTGACAGCTGCAAAGCTGGTGGTGGCAAAAGATTTGTTACAATCCTGTGAAGCTCTCACCCCACACATGCACCTCCTTTCTTCCTCCAATTTATCTTTTAATAATGCTGCCAACGTTATTTCTCATCTCTGTCTCATGCACTCTGTGCTCTGCCTGGCAGTCCCTTTTGTCTCACCCAGGCATCTCGAACCATACTTCTCTAATGGGGAGAGACTCTAGCTGCTGAAGTTAATAACTTATCTGGCAGCCTGCGTCGTTCCTGTTACAGAGCAGCCATGGACAATGCAGCAATCTGGGGCTGAGCCCTTGCTCTGTGGGGGAAAGCAGTTGTGGTGGAGGTGGTGTTCCCATTCAGGCTGGGATCAGCCGAGGCACTGACTGTGTGTGGTACTGATCCCTCCTACATGCAGACAACACTGATTTCTCCCTCTTTATCTCAACCACCATTATTGCTCTGGCTCATTTTCAACTGAGCCAAAGAGTTCAGTGAGTTTGCCTTATTCTTGAAGATTAGTCATCTATAGCAATGACATTTGCAAGACTGACAGTTCCAATCAAATGTCAAGGGCTGCACTTGTGCTTAAAGATATTTGTTTAATTTAAGAAAAAAAATAATGTAAAATCAACCTGACTAATTAAGTGTTGCACGTTGAGATACAGCGTAGGAAAGTGCAGATGTGGTCTGAGTTGCTTGATGAAGCTTGCAGGGTGGCATGGCCTGGAGTGGGCAGGCCTGGAGGGAGCGTCATGTAGGTCTGTGCTGTGCCCACCAGTACTCTCTGCCTCTACTCTGCCCTTGGGTAGGGAATGGCCTACCATGAGCTTGGTGACGGTCGTAATAATAACGATGTAATTTGCCTGGTTGATTTGCATGCAACATAATTACCACATGATTACAATATTCTTAGAGCAGCCATTACAAAACTCTCTGGTTTCTCAGAGCTCCCCAAGGGCTTATCTCACTCCTCACCTTGCATGTACGGCTCTGCAAGGGAGTCTGCCTGTCCATCCCTGCCTGCAGCTCTCTGTATGTCAGGTTACATCCGCATGCTTTTAGCCACTTGCACGTTTGAGCTCCTTGATGTGAGACACTCTGCAGTTCATGGGGAATATTTCCCTGTGTCCTGGCTATTCTGGGGGCAAGTCAGTGCCTGGCTGAGCAGGTCAGGCTTGCACAAGGGATGGAGATGCTCTCAGACATGGCAGGGGCTGGCAAGTGGTGCTGGGGAGCTGGACAGCAGCAGAGGCATTCATGTGGACTGGTCTTCCCATAGGGGCTGCTTCTTCACTCTGCTTTGACTTGGGCTGAGAAACCATTGACTTAATTCTGTCCCGGCTTTTATTTGACTTCTGCTTTTCCCATTCAAATGGAGAAGATCCATGCTGAGTTTGGCCTTTGGGTGATTCCTAAAACTAGGAGAAATGACCTTCCCTGGCCACGCACACCAGCCTGTCAGATCGGTGAGAGCTGCACTTTGCCAGCACCTTCGGCATCAGAGTTTGTGCTGTTTCCCTATTTAGCCAGTGAGCTACTTGAGCCTTGCCATTCCTGTCCAAAAGTAGGCAGCTATTTTCATCTCACCCCTAGAGCAAGCCGCGGTGCAGGTGAGCCAAAATCACTCAGCCACGGGGAAGCCAGAGTCAGAACTGGGCTTGAATTGGAAGCTGGACAAACTGTGGATTTAGCCTTTGCCTTCTGCACTCAGAATCAAACTGAGAGCCAAATCCTACCTCCTTGGGCAGTGTTGAAATGGTTGTGGGTTGATTGGATTGACACACAGATTTGTTTTTCTGGTAGACACAAAGAAATCCTTTCCTTCTAAATGCCTCTCAGCTGGCAGACCTGCCACGTTATCCTGACAGCTCCAAGCATGCAGATTCCTAGGCAGGCAAAGCTTCAGTGCTCACTCTGGAGAGAGGAGATGGGGAAGAAGGAAGAATGCATCATGGAAGAAGCCCTGTGCGCTTGCTTTGGGTTGGCACCATGGGGTGAGGAGACCCTCTTGGAGCTCAACAGTGACCAGAAATAGAAGGGAGGTGGTTTTAAAATGACCTTCCTGTTTCCAAGAAAAACCAAGAAAAATATTGTGTAGGTTTGTGGCTGCACAAATGGGCTGCAGAACGGCAAGCAGCGATTGATTGTGCTGCAAGCTGCTGAATTATAGTTGGGCATTTGCTTTATCATCCCAGGTCCCCCACCCCACCCCCTTTCCCTACTGTAGCCTGAAAGAATCGATGTTAATCCCTCAGTCCCATTAGTGACTTTTGCAGAGGTCACAGGCTGGCAGTCTCTCTGTGCTCTGTTTAACCCCCCCAGTACTGATCAGGGCTTAGGATTTGAGGCTCATCTCTTTAAAAAAGCCATCTAATGGGGATGGGAGTTGGGGATTTTCTCTGCTTTCTACAATTTTGGGCTGACTTCTAAGCAGAGAGCTGCATCTTTGCAGAATCTGTCCCTCAAAGCCACAGGAGTGAAAAGCTGCAGGAAACATGAGTGAAGGGCCCTGTATCTCCAAGCACTGCTGCTGGGATAGAAATGTATTTCTGCAGCACTGGGGCAGGTTTTGGTGCTGGAGAGTTTGTCGCTCAGCTACGGAGGGCTCTGGAGCAGGGTGCAGCAGCCTGGAAGCACAGGCCCTTTGTTGCAGGCTTGTCTGCAGCGAGCAGGCGGTGTGCAAGAAGGCAGGAATTTACATGCGGATGTATAGCACAGAAGCTCTTCGGTTTGAATTACCTGCATGGCTGCTCTAAAACGCAAAGTAACCGATGCCAGGCTCCTGCGGCTCCTCGCGAGCAGCACGCGTTGGAAGTGGCTCTGTGGGGTGGGAGCACAGATGCGTGCATGGACAAAGCATCTTTAAGATACTCAGTGTTTGCTACTGAAAAAAGAAGAAAAATGATGGAAATGAAAGCCCTTCTTAATGTGTTTCAGAGTGTGCGGTGGTGGCGGCTTGCTCCAGTTGGAGAGGGCCAGCATGCTCACCAGTCTCGCAAGGCTTCCTTTCTTCCCCTCTTTAGCACAATAGAATCAGGCTATTAATAACTCCTTTACAATAAAGCAGGATTATTTGGGGGGGGGGAGGTGGGTGGAAGAGCTCACTAATTAAAAGAAAGCACTGGCAGCCCTGAAGCCTGGTCCCAGGTGTGGACTCAGTGACACTGATGCTGATGGAGGGCTCCACTGCATCCCCCAGCTGAGAAGTCAGGTGTCAGAGCAATGTGGGAGGTGAGCAGGGCCATGTCCAGGGCTGGAATTGAGATCTTACTGCAGGACTAGCTGTTAGCTACTGTTAGGGCTTGTGGCTTGCTGGGCGTAGCTCTTCATGTTCGATGGCCATATTTGATGGAGGCAGCTCCCAGTGTATTTCAGCCACCCTGCACAGCTGGAATCTCACATCCTGAATTTTGGCAGTACAGAAGGGTCTGGGGGCTTCTCTCAGCCACTGACAGCAAAGAAGTGAAGGGGATGCTGGTGAGGTGAACCTTACTCATTATTCTGACAGCTGCACTGGTCATTTCATCACCTGGCTATGTGAAGCATGTTTAACTTGCTAGGTTTCTTTGGGCAGAGGGAGAAAGGCAAACCCCCAGGGAGCACAGTGTTAGCCTGGCTTCTTTGGCTTAATGATTCCACGGTGCGGGTCCTGTGAAATCTGCTGGTTGGGAAGGGGGGACCTGGCTGTCACGGCCCGACACCTCTGGTACGTCGCTATCAACCCCTTCGGACAAAGCATATGCAAAGCCTCTTATGGAGCTGTGGAATTTAGACCAATCATGTAGAAATTGGGTCATCCTTTGTTAATGTCACTTTTAAAAATCTATGGAAGTCAGCGGTGCACAAAATATTCGGTGTCATGCAGACCATGGAGTTGGAAATAGAGTCCAGAGATACGTCTGCTTCTGACAACATTGACGTGGCCTTAGCTGAGCGAAGGGCTATTTTGAGGCACTGTTGTGTCACCAGCCCGAGAAGACTTCATGGAGAAGGACAGGAGAGCTGATGCTGGAGCTCTTTTTCTCAGCACGCGTTCAGCATTCACCCACGAGCAACCTCAGAAAAAGCTGAACGACTTTTCATGGGTGTCGTCAGCATTTCCCCAAGATAACAACTCCCAGTTGTCTTTCTATTTTGGAAGTGGGCTGTAA